>JAUCBJ010003557.1:0-21607 GCA_032718475.1 Nemertoderma westbladi | reverse complement strand
TTTTATGCCTATCATGTTGCGTTTTTTGCATGATATCCCCCGAAAGCGGACTTTGAAGCATAGACTTTGCGAATGCAACATGATTTTTCTTTATGTCTGTTGTAACATTACTGATTTCTTTGGTATTTTGAGCTGCTTGCTGGGACTTTTGATGTCCACCTTCCAACTGCGCCCCATGCCTTTCATCCACAAGAGCCTCGAACTTGCTCTCCAGGTTTCGTTGAGTGTCTACGATTGCCCGATATCTCATTGGATGCCACAGCGTGGGATTCAGAGCGACCTTCAAGCGTTGAGGGTTGGATTCGACCCAATATGACTAACTGATCAACCGTATCGCTCAGAACAGTACTAGCGTAAATGTTGTCCAAAGGACTCAATCTCAACGTATCCGGAATATCTGTAAGAGGTTTCTCACTCCCCATAGTATTTAATTTTGGTTTATTGAATAATTATAATAAAATTACTACGTATATTTATAGGCCACGAATCCCACAAGTCATATTTCTCTTAAAATTTTTCATATAATATTAATATCTTACAATTATTAACGTTACCAGTGCTTGGATTCAATTAGTATTAACATGTGTTTTATCGGGTTGCTAAGTTACGGCTATTGAGTGCCAACATATTATTATGCATTGCGTTTATGCTGCCGTGTCACTGCAAAAGTACTGTAAAGTGCAGAATCGTAAGGTTCCCGTTGTGGAAGGGTGGGTGGGTTGGGGGGGGGGGGGGGGGGGGGGGGGGGATAAATCAATAGTCCGAGAACGTGCCAAATTCTTCAATTCGGACATTAAACATTGAGAGTATCTCACTCCCAATATGTAATGGCGTATTTTAAGAATTTGGACGTAAATATTGAAAATATTGATATTAATGATGATATTAATACATATAGATTATCAATTTGCTTATTGTGCTATATTACCGATTATCGGTTTAAAGAATAAAACCGAATAAAATAACAAACCTGAATACAAAGTGAGGCAAAAGTATTTAAGGGTAGGCTTAGTTGGCCGATAGTTGACACAACCAGTCCTGCAATGAATAAATATAATTTTAGATTATATATAATACAGTATAATACACCGACATTTTAAAAAAAATGTGTAAAATGCGAATCCCTCCACTTTATTCAATAGAAGCTGTGCATCTGCTAGCGTATTAGAAAGCATGTAATCTGCAAAATTGGTGTCTGTGTGACTCTTTGCCGGATATATGTTACGTTCTTGTAGTAAC
Organism: Nemertoderma westbladi; assembly: GCA_032718475.1. Taxonomy (NCBI): domain Eukaryota; kingdom Metazoa; phylum Xenacoelomorpha; order Nemertodermatida; family Nemertodermatidae; genus Nemertoderma; species Nemertoderma westbladi. The sequence goes on along the minus strand of JAUCBJ010003557.1, from coordinate 20,368 downwards.
CCAAGATCTTCACCAGCTGTCCTCATTGCGTAATCCAATTCAATTGTGAATAGCATTGGAACCAACAATGTTTCGCCTTGCAGTAAACCAGCAAAGATTAGGAATAACTCAATTTCAGCAATATAATAACAGTTTCACTAATTATTATTATATTTGCTAAATGTTACATCCAGCAATGTGGGAGAGAGAACAGTAGCAGTATGATTTACAATAAAACTTTGCCAGTCGGCCTACAATTTGCTCGAATTAACCAGCCAGCACAGATGTTCCCAATAATGTTAGTTAGGTTACAATAGGTATAATTCTACTGCATTTGCATTATGTTTGCATTATTATTATATTTCGTTTCATTTCAACTAATAATACTAATATTTCGTTTTAATTGGTAAAAAGCCAATAGGCCATTACAAATGTAAATAATTTCCATATCAGCAAACATCTACAGAAATACAATATGAAATACCTATTTATTATACATTGACACTACAGTACATAGTACATGGAAAGTGTAACAATTCACTTTATGTAATAATTAAACTGGACTGTATACGGTATATTGTACATTCAATTGCGGTTTATTACCATTGATGTTTGAAATAATTATTTTCTTCTTTATAATAGACTAGACCCTACCAGATTTCTATGTACTGTAGGCGTAACTATTGCAAAAGTATGGAAAATTTACGTATTATCGATGTTGATTGGGCTACGGATCAAACGTTGGTGGATAAATGCCAAGCTATTAGGAAACAAGTGTTCGAAATCGAGAGGGAAGTCGATCCATCGATCGAGAAAGACGGAGTGGACCCGGAGTGTGATCACGTGCTGGTTGTGGACCGGGATACCGGAACAGCAATGGGCACAGCGAGAATGACACGCGATGGGACATTGGCCAGAATAGCGGTTCTACGGCAGTATAGAGGTCTGTCCGTTGGTACAAGGATTCTAGAATACCTAATAACCAAGGCGAAAGAACGAGGACTCGATAGAGTCCGATTGCAATCAATGACCTCGGCAATGTCGTTTTATCAAAGACTCGGTTTCGAAGCTAAAGGAGACGAACATATTAAAGCGAATATCCCGCATTGCATGATGGAATTAAGACTATAACTTTGAACGCTCTTAGATTTTGCAGTAGTTTAATTTTAATCGTGAAACACTGGTATACCATGACATAAATATTAAATACAGTACGCCTACAGAAGTATCGGAGTAATAAGGAATCATAATTTAATTAAATATATTTTGTGGGGAACCGCAAGCTTATGGCGTAGAGGACAAATAAATTATACAATTTAAATTTTCCAGTTAATTAACTGTGTTGTTTTTAAAATTGCCACATTGCCCCAGAAATCTAAAATAGAAACACAAAAAAATCAATTTCTTGGAAAACATACGAAATTTTGGGCACATATGAAGAAGTGCAATATCATGGTTTTGCATCTTTGCTAGGCTATTTTATTCAATTTAATAAATACACCATATTCTGGAACATTTTGTTTATCCTATACGTAGCTGGGCAACAATACAGTACATTACCTCTTTAATCTTACAAATACGAAGATATTCAAACATAAAATGTTCTAGAAAATTGTGCAGTTATTTAATAGAATAACATAACCGAACCGTGTGCAAGTGCTAGTGCAAAACCATGCAACTTTTGAACACCTACAGTACAGTATATCAGCCATTTTACGAAGAAATTCAAATTGCGTTACCGGGAATCCTTGCATGGCGAGAAATAATAAAACGTGCGCCGTAAAAGCTTTAAAGAGCTATTAATGAACAAAATGGCGAATCTAATTTTATTTATTTGTGGGGAATTATTTGTAATTATGCACATAAACTCTCCAGAACTACCTTGTAACATGAATGCATTACATGTTAATTATTAACACTTTAATGTCCCACAAAATTAGTGAAATGGATAACGCGTCGGTTTATTAATGTAAAGCCCGTTGGTTCGATTCTGACCCAATTTATTTTGTAAGTTCTAGTTTATAGTGTGTATTCGAATGCCGATTATATTCATAGTAAATGTATTGCGTAGGGACATAGTGATGAATAATGTCGCACTGCGATATGAAGTTAGAAAATATGTCGCTCTGAAGATTTGGCAGTGCGAATTAATTCCATACAAATAAATAATAACCTTTTAAGTATAGTTAAATATTTCTAACAATATAGCAACTTCTTTTGTATGCAAAAGAATAACCGCAACTTTAACTATTTACTAGATACAATAGATATTTTTAAGTAGTTGGTATGCAAAACAAATATCATATAGTCATGAAAAGAACTACATACAGTATAGATCATGTTTTCTAACTCATAGGCCTACTTTTAGTAAGGTTATTTCATTTAAAGTTTGAATTTGAGGGGAGGGGGAGGGGGTCTTCAGTATGTCTCCAAAACAATGGAATTCATATTATCTGTCTAAAAAATTTCCTGTGGGTTTTCGTGGTCTGTGACTTCCTTCCTGATATCAGTATTCAAATTTGGCGTGGTTGTTCCGGTCAGTCTGTCCGTCAAAATATAACCGACAGTCTGATAGAAAAACAGACAATTTGGAAGTCATCAAATGTTAAAACTGACACTCGAAATTCATTCTGCAACCAGGAAAACCCCTAAAGCAAAACCTTTAGCTAGATGGTCTGTCCTTTTCTTATATTGGACGGACAGATTGTCGGATAGTCAGAAAGACAGGCAGTCAGGATGTAGGACAATTCGGTCCCGGACATTTCGGTCCGGACAATTCGGTCCCGGACAATTCGGTCCCGGACAATTCGGTCCCGGACAATTCGATCCCGGACCATTAGGTCCGGACAATTCGGTCCCGGACAATTCGATCCCGGACCATTAGGTCCGGACAATTCGGTCCCGGACAATTCGGTCCCGGACAATTCGGTCCCAAAACCCACTAAATAAATGGGACCGAATTGTCCAGGACCGAATTGTCCGAGACCGAATTGTCCGGGACCGAATCCATCCAAATTCTTAGCATGGTTTTATGCTTTCTTGTTGATATATATATATATTGACAGACTTTCTCACATATTAACAGACAATTTTTGCGCGGGAAGTTACAAATTTTAAAGGCAATTATCTCGGAATGGTATTTTTTGGCCTAAAAAATCTTCAGACAATTCAATTTTCAATAAATTTTCAAAAATTTTGCTCAGAGGGGTTCTCTGATGTGCTCTCTTCAGATATCTCGATCTCGAATTCTGATTGTTTTATTCCAATATGGAAATAAATGGCCAAAATTGAATAAAATATTGATAATTTTTAATTTGTCAAAATTAAACAATAAACAAAACAAAAAACAGCACCAAAATGACAATTGTTAATTAATGAAAGAACATAACATAATTAACTCGAAAGAGCATACATTTTTGATGCGATTTGAAAAATTAGAAAGAAAAATACTCAAGATTGAATCTGCTGAAGGTTTTTGGATTTTTGTCCAAAAATTGTCAATATGTTTCCAAATTTTTGAAAAATTTGAATTTTTTATATTTATTCATAATTACAAATCTTCCATTGACCTTCATACAAAGTTATGGTCGTTTCTGACAATGAGAAGTTGCTCTAACAAGGCAATATAAAAATGATGTCCATGTAGAGTTACCGGGGCCTAAACCTCGAATGATTTTATTTTACCGAAAATAACTTATCTTTTAGTGGCGCAATTGTAGGACTAATCCCATCACATGCGTACTTTTTAACCGGGTAGTGTACAAATTTAGGAATCGCGTAATTTTTCTTGAAATTAATATCTCACATATCTCTCCAAACCACGTACGCGTTTCGACTTTACTGGGTCTCATCAGCGTGGTGTCGGATTCGAACCTGGGACCTCGAGGTGGAAGCCGAGACAACAACCACTAGGACACAGGTTCTTGAGATATGGAGTATTAATTTCAAATCCAGCTGCCATTTTATTAGCCCCTGGATTTTATTATTGGCAGTAACAATGTGTTGGCAAGCTGGTGTATGTTATTATATATTTATTATAGGAAGGGATCTAGGGGGTCTTAACCTCGAATGATAAGTTTATTTTCGGTAAAATAAACTTATCATTCGAAGTTAAGACCCCTACAGTAGATCCCTTCCTATAATAAATATATAATAACAAACACCTCAAAAAATACTGCTTGCCAACACATTATTACTATCATTAATAATTCTACATATTTGGATTTTGGAACAGGATCAGATTTAGAGATTGGTGAATGAATAATAAACAAAATAAATATGGCTAAAAAAGTAATTAAAAAAAAGTAAAATTTTCTTCGGCCGCTAGGCCAGGGATTGATTACAAAAAAAGTCTGGCGACTTATTTCCAGTGCGGTCCCCCCAGAACTTTACTCCCCAAAGGAAACTTCAGTACTCATTTAGCTACCACTTAAGGATGCAAGGCAGAGATGCGCTCTGGCTAGTCCCTTTAAAGCATTCGTGCCGAAACAACAACTGCAATGGCCCATGTGAGGATCGCACCCACGACCTACGGGAGATGTCAATTCAATGCAACCCCTACACCAATGTGGAACCTTGGTGTTGGTGCTTATGTTAAATTCTGATTTATAGGTATTCTTATTTCAATCTCTGTGTAGCAAATTTATAATTTTAAATTTGTTATTTTCAATTTTTAGTTTTAGCAATATTTCTAAACAAGTTTAAAAATTTTGAAATCACTATTTTTATTCATAAATTTCACTAACATGTTTAGAAAAAAAACCCTGAAAGTCGTGATATCTCATAGTCCATAAGTAACTTTCATTTTCATATGAATAGGCCTAACTGACATAGTCATGCCTCATCCAGTTATCACTTATTCCACACACATTACTAAATTAATATAACTTTTTACTATATTATTGTAACTTTTTACTATATTATTGTAACTTTTTACCATATTATTGTAACTTTTTACTATATTATTGTAACTTTTTACTATATTATTGTTACTTTTTACTAGTTTATTGTAACTTTTTACTATATTATTGTAACTTTTTACTATATTATTGTAACTTTTTACTATATTATTGTAACTTTTTACTATATTATTGTAACTTTTTACTATATTATTGTAACTTTTTACTATATTATTGTAACTTTTTACTATGTTATTTTGCAATATACCAAAACTAGCGTAGTGTACACAATTATGTGATGATAATAGCAATGGTAGGTGTTTGATAACTGTAGATCGCAATATAGCCAACCGGATGTACTGCCACTGTACCGTTTGCGCCGTTACATGTATTCCAGTCGACCAGACGTGTTCAACAAGCGATAATAAAATCACAAATAAAGTAAACGTGTAAAGTGCAAAGGTAATTGATTTCCATTCAAGTTTCGAATAAAAGAAACTTCATAAAGTTACCTAATAATTCAAATTGTTTACAAAAAAGAAATTTTTTAAGCAAATCACTCAATTATTATGTAAAAATCGAAGCACCAAAAAATTTCGATACTGTAATATGAAGGCCTAACAAATCGTCCATTAAACGTTCCAACAATGTCTGATCCACTAAATCCCAACCAATTCACGCATAACTCTTGTCACTAACCCGGTATCCATAGCAACCACTACACTAACGTTCCTACGCGCATCCCCATGTCGCAGCCTCAAGGAATCATTCCAATCCACTATAGTCGTCGCTCGGCCGAATTCTCCTCTCGTTTCTACAACTAACGGATGTTCCTCAATGCGGGAAACAGATTCCGGAAATAAACACCCGATTACCGGGGCTATGTCACATATCGCTGTCCCTTGGAATTTAATATCGCAACTCAAAGGGAATTTACTAACGCGATCAATAACATTGGTAACATCTTTATGGGAACCTTTACGAATCCATTCCGCTATATCGGCCAACGAGAAGAACACAGCGTCTCTACAGAGTTCCCACGAGTAAACCGACGTTGGGCATCGGAACTCCTTCATGACAATCTCCCAAGATTCAGGATCTCCTTGAACATTGAACTCCCTACCTAGGTCCCGCCCCCTCCCGTAAATAGACCCTCCCATTACATGAACATCCTTGAGATTATCTGAGAACGTAGGATCTATTCTGTGAGCCAATGCGAGGTTAGTTAAGGGTCCAATTGCTATTACCGAAAGTCTACCGGCATTTTCTTTAGCTATTCTAGAAAGAGCGACAGCAGCGGGTTCTTCTCGAACTACCTTAGCTATGTCTCCATCTGGTAGATTTCCTTCCATACCTCCTGAGCCATGGTATTGTTCAGCATGTATTCGAGCACTCACTAAAGGTTCGCTGGCCCCAGCATAAACAGGAACGTCTGTACGGCCCACTGCTGTTAGAATTTTAACCGCGTTTTTTGTGGAATTATCAACAGATGAATTCCCGTACACGGTAGTTATCGCTAATAAGAGTTGTAAGAGTCTAGGTTGTTTCAAAGCAAGTAATAAAGCCACAGCGTCATCCCATCCTGGGTCCGTGTCTATTACAACCAGTGGCCCTTCATTATCCATTACCGGTACCGAAATGCGGATAGCTGTAGCGCTGTAGGCTAAATAATAATCGGATAGGCCTAGCAGGTACCGGTAGTAGGCCTACAGTCAGACAGTAGTAGAGTTAGAGACAGGGGGGGAAGGAAACTCGACGCAAAACACGCCTTGGCGAATTAATATCCCGCCTCAATGTTAAATTCTCAATTTAGGGAAAGGAGCAGGTTACATTGGCACGATATTTGAACCAAAACAATAAACTAAACACAATAGAACAGGCTACAGTTTTATTTTTGAGAGTAGGCCTAATCATTATTTGCTTCCATTTGCAGTTATTTGCGTCCAATTTCCCCTGGAGAGGGATGAATTTTTATAGCGTCCATTTCCCCCCCCCCCCCCCCCCCCCATCTGTAGAGTTACGGCTAAACTGGGCTACACCCAAGGCGTACTACTGTATTGAATGAACTATTTGTCATAATTGGCCTACCCCCCTAAGAGATAGCGTCATTTCGCAAAGGCTCCGCCAATTTCGCGGCTCGGACCATATACCCAATATGCTATAAAATTTATTCGATCGATATACAATTATATATTAATCCGCTAGGTGGTGTCAAATTATTATTCTGCAATTTCGTACTTGTACACTACAGCAGTACCGTACCGGTAGGCCTGTGTCATTACTTCGGAGTCTCTAGCCGATCCCCAATTAAATGTCTTAAATTTTTAATTTTGTAGAAGATAGACTTTATGATTCTCTACAAGCAACCAAAATTTCAGCCTTGGAAAATGAGGCGTTCCCGAGAAATTTTACATTTTCTAAAAACCACATAATCTGTCGTAGCTGACGTCACACTGAATGAATTTTCACCAAACTCTACAAATTTTCTAAACTTTCCCTCTACTACTTACCTACTAAGTTTGGTTCAATTTCGAATCAGCGATGCCGAGAAATTCGCGTTCAAAGATTTCCCAGCAGACGGACGGACAGACATACAGACAGACAGACAGACGGACATCCCCCATTTGCCCTATATGAACCGTATGCCAAGGCTTGCCGACTACGTGTCTCGCCCCACAGGACCCGGTGGACCGTACTGGGTGGGCGGCGGTAACATATCTAGTACAGGACCTGGTGAACCATACTGGGTGGGCGATGGTAACCTATCTAGTACAGGACCTGGTGAACAGTACTGGGTTGGGCGACGGTAACCTATCTAGTACAGGACCCAGTGAACCGTACTGGGTGGGCGGCGGTAACCTATCTAGTACAGGACCTGGTGAACCGTACTGGTTGGGCGACGGTAACCTATCTAGTACAGGACCCAGTGAACCGTACTGGGTGGGCGATGGTAACCTATCTAGTACAGGACCTGGTGAACCATACTGGGTGGGCGGCGGTAACCTATCTAGTACAGGACCTGGTGAACCATACTGGGTGGGCGATGGTAACCTATCTAGTACAGGACCTGGTGAACAGTACTGGGTTGGGCGACGGTAACCTATCTAGTACAGGACCACCTGGTGAACCGTACTGGGTGGGCGACGGTAACCTATCTAGTACAGGACCTGGTGAACCGTACTGGGTGGGCGACGGTAACCTATCTAGTACAGGACCCAGTGAACCGTACTGGGTGGGCGATGGTAACCTATCTAGTACAGGACCTGGTGAACCATACTGGGTGGGCGACGGTAACCTATCTAGTACAGGACCTGGTGAACCGTACTGGTTGGGCGACGGTAACCTATCTAGTACAGGACCCAGTGAACCGTACTGGGTGGGCGACGGTAACCTATCTAGTACAGGACCTGGTGAACCGTACTGGGTGGGCGACGGTAACCTATCTAGTACAGGACCCAGTGAACCGTACTGGGTGGGCGATGGTAACCTATCTAGTACAGGACCTGGTGAACCATACTGGGTGGGCGACGGTAACCTATCTAGTACAGGACCTGGTGAACCGTACTGGTTGGGCGACTGCAACCTATCTAGTACACGACCTGGTGAACCGTACTGGGTGGGCGACGGTAACCTATCTAGTACAGGACCTGGTGAACCGTACTGGTTGGGCGACGGTAACCTATCTAGTACAGGACCCAGTGAACCGTACTGGGTGGTCGACGGTAACCTATCTAGTACAGGACCTGGTGAACCGTACTGGTTGGGCGACGGTAACCAATCTAGTACAGGACCTGGTGAACCGTACTGGGTGGGTGACAGTAACCTATCTAGTACAGGACCTGGTGAACCGTACTGGGTGGGCGACGGTAACCTATCTAGTAGAGGACCTGGTGAACCGTACTGGGTGGGCGACGGTAACCTTTCTAGTAGAGGACCTGGTGAACTGTACTGGGTGGGTGGCGGTAACCTATCTAGTACAGGACCTGGTGAACCGTACTGGGTGGGCGACAGTAACCTATATAGTACAGGACCTGGTGAACAGTACTGGGTGGGCGACGGAAACCTATCTAGTACAGGACCTGGTGAACCATACTGGGTGGGGGACGGTAACATATCTAATACAGGACCTGGTAAACCGTACTGGGTGGGTGACGGTAACCTATCTTGTACAGGACCTGGTGAACCGTACTGGGTGGCGACGGTAACCTAACCTAGTACAGGACCCGGTGAACCGTACTGGGTGGGCGACGGTAACCTATCTAGTACAGGACCTGGTGAACTATACTGGGTGGGCGATGGTAACCTATCTAGTACAGGACCTGGTGAACCCCAAACGTTACGCGACAGCGACTAGACGCTTATAATAAGAGAACGGAGGAGTTATGTGCGGAGTTTAATGCGTTATACCCTTACGATACGTTGTGTGACGCCAGCGACGTTTGCAAGGACCCCGACACAGAGATTCGCCGATTATATGACATGCTGCAATATCTGACGGCGAGTGAACCCTTGCCTGCAGCTAGGGACGAATTCGATGGGATGCACCTTTATAGACGCGCTCGAGAAGCGAACCCAGAGACTAAGGAAGCGTTCTCCACTCTTCTATAAATGTGGAGGATGTATGCGTGCGCAAGACAACGTGATTCCTATGCGCTTGAACCCTGAGAACCCCGAGCCAATATTAGCGCGATGCACAAACACCAGAGTCTGCGTTATCAAGAAGGCGGTTACCCCTTGACGAATCCATATCACTCGTTTAAGATGAGTGGACCGAACGCGGGTGAGATTGTGATTTATGAACCCAAACTAGTCGAGCCGGATGTCTACAGTATGATAATAGATGAGTCCAACAAGTCGACACAGGAGAAAAGGAAAGCTCTTAGCCTGTATAGGGTGTACAAAGTGAGAAAGGTGAGATCGGATCGTTTCTGCGGAAGGCTCGTGTGCCTACCATTCTATTGGATAACTCACGATCAAACCGAACCCAAGGAAATGACACAGCGACGGCAACAGGATGTTACCAAAGGCCGTGTGCGATGTCGTACTCGACAGGAGTATCATCAAAATCGGATCCGGTATATGGGAGGACCTTATTAGTGACTTCACTGGGATGCCCGAGGAGGAGGATCGATTGCCTATGCCTTATGTGGACACCAGACCATTGTTGCTCTGGGCTATAGAGCAAGGATATTTCTGGGAGTATAACACTCTCAAAACTGGAATCCAGTTATATCTTATACCTTATGTTCAGTTGGGATTACAAGGAGAGCAAGAGGAGCAAATACACAGATGTATACAGTGAGGGAGATACCCCTAACGTTAACGAGTTTTAGTCACAGTTGAAGTGGCGAGGATGTGTATATTGGGTGATTACCTCACCTCCGCGGATAATCTTGCAGTACTATTTGGCGATAGAATCATCGGTAAACGTATGTTTCATCGCCGATATAGTGTCTAGAACGATCAAGTGACATCAGTTATGTCTCGGCGAAGGACATACAGTTTACGAGGGAGGAAGTATGCACACCGACGTATTCTGCCGATTCCTCCAACCGTTTATTAACACCGGTGCCCACTGTGAAGTTTTCATGCGTGCGGGATTCAGCATTTTTCGCGACGTTTATCTCACCCACGCGGGAAGCCTCGTCGACAGACTGTGAGTTAGTACCCTTTGATGGGGAATGCCACGCGGAGATTAAGGACCGGAAGGATCATGGAAGGTACGCGCGCCTACCGCTCATCATCCCGATGAGGATCCGACCGAGTCCGCGATAATCGACGAGCCATTGAGGCAGCTTATAGAGATAGCGGAGAATCTTCCTGTAAGCAGACTCAATTCCCTGCTTTACCTACCAAAAATGGGATTAGTGGCATTTTACCAATTAGTTGGCGAGGTGACATTACCAATAATAATGTCATCTCACAACCAACTAAGGCGATACACACCGTAAGCCACAGGGAAAGTTGAGAGGTCAAACCACCTCAGAGGGACAAACAAGCGAGTAAGGCTAGAATGTAGGGACAGTGGCAACAGAGAGTGGCGAGGTGACAATTAATCAGGTTAAGCCAATGGTGGGTAGGAGAGCACATTCGGGGTGATTAGAGCACATCTATTGGATACTCAGGCCACTGTAGAGGTAATTTAATATGTATCAATGATAATATAACCGTTGTAGTTATTGATTACTGGTTCAGTTAGTTCCTATGCAGTTGTGAGACCGGAACAGTTTTGAGCAGTTGTCGTATCCGAAACATCAGGATGCATGCTGTCCGGTACCATTGAGGACATACAGGAGAAACCAAAGACGGGTGATAGGGAGGTCCCATATGAGAAACAGCCCGAGCAGAAGTCAAAGACGGGTGATGGGGAGGTCCCATATGGGGAACGGCCCGAGCAGAAGTCAAAGACGGGCGATGGGGAGGTCCCATATGGTAGTGGAAAGGGTGGAGGACGAATCCAGAGAAGTACCGTTGGTAGAGGAGACAGGACAACAAGTAACAGCAAGGGAGTGGGCGGAGGAGAATGGGTTCGACGCACAGGACCTAGAGGCAATGGGATGGAACATAGATGTTCCTGGCGAGTATCGGTATGAGGATGGAGAAGAGTGGACAGCGAGATATCCGGAGAGATGTCCGGAAGAGACGCCGGTCCAATTAAGAAGCATACCGATAGAGAGTAGGTCGAATAAGAAGACAAGGTGGAAAGGGAGAGGATGTAAGAAGGTTAATCCAAAGGGAGAGGAGCTGATCATGAAGGGTAATGGAGATAGGAAAGTTAAAGGAGACGTGTTGCACACGGGACTGGCAGAGTGCGAGGGGGCATTAAATGGTAAGCCATTGTGCGTGCTGAGGGATGGCCGGGGGTCATCGGGGGCTTTAGCGCTGGCGAGCATGTTGAGGGGGGGGCGGCAGAGGTGGCATGTGCCAGTGAGGATGGCATGAAGGGCGGCATTCTACCGCCAAGTGACGACAAGATGAGGGGTGGCATTTTGCTGCCAGGGGACCATGAGGAGATCAGTGAGGTGACGGAAAGACCCGATTTTAGGGTGGAGAAGGGAAGGTCAATTCCAAGAGAGTTGGAATTGACAAGGAGAGTGGGGCGAAGAATAAGAGGACCTACAGGGGGGCAGTGGGAGAGTTGCCTGCTGGAAAAAATCACCCTTAGGTTGTCGAGTCGTCCAATAAGTTGGACTGAGGGGGGTGGGAATGAGGGCGAAACACCCTTCCCACAAAATAAAATAAATAAATAAAAATAAAATAAGTAAAACACTAGTACCAAGGTACGCTGTAGGTAGGCATTATGTACGTCTGATGGGTACGGACGTACCAACGTACATAATATACAAGTGTAGGTAGTTAAAATTACGTACGTCAGATGGGTACAATAATGTACCAACGTATCTAATTTACATACGCACTAAACTTGTGGGCACTGAGGGCGCCACGTGAGAAGTTGAGGGGGATATGTACGCATACCGTAGTTGAGGGGTACAGAGTACCGTAAACTTGTGGGCACTGAGGGTGCCACATGAGGAATTGAGGGGGGGTATGTACGCATACCGTAGTTGAGGGGTACACAGTACCATAAACTTGTGGGCACTGAGGGCGCCACATGAGGAATTGAGGGGGGAAATGTACACATACCGTAGTTGAGGGGTACATAGTACCGTAAACTTGTGGGCACTGAGGGCGCCACGTGAGGAATTGAGGGGGGGTATGTACGCATACCGTAGTTGAGGGGTACATAGTACCATAAACTTGTGGGCACTGTGGGTGCCACATGAGGAGTTGAGGGGGGTATGTACGCATACTGTAGTAGAGGGGTACACAGTACCGTAAACTTGTGGGCACTGAGGGCGCCATGTGAGGAGTTAAGGGGGGCCATGTAGGCATAGTAGGATAGACTGTGTAGGCTGCACGAACTAGACTACTGTAGCGCATAGCCCGTAGTGCAGACTAAGGGTAATGTTACAGAGCCAGGAAACTGTCTGGTAGGAAGCTAGTACGGTAATAAGAAAACTGTAGCTAGTCTTCTCTGTATACAAGTAGAGACGGATTACTTAAGTAAGTAATCAGATGGCAGATAGCATAATAGCACATGTAGGGGGGAATATAAATAGTACTAAAATTAACAAATTATGGCAACTGGGGGAGAAAATTCTAGAATCACTATTAAAAGGCAACTGAGAAAATGTTAAATTTAGAGTAAATTGGCACATTGTACAAAATTATAGGAAAAACAAGATAGGAGGTAGGCCATCACTGATTTAAACTAACTAAAATTTAGTTGAACCACCTACCGTATACGATACAGAAGCTGGCAAGGTCAAAGACTACGATGGAGATTGGATCGGCGACACGCGGCAACGTGGAGAGGATTATTGGACCGGGCACCCGGAATCTTCTGGACATGCAGGTAGTCTACATGGCTATGACGAAACCTGATGGATTAGGATTGTTGGATAACACGGGACGATACGGAGCCGTGGCGATGGGTCATTTGATGGGACTCACGTGCCACAAGCCGATGGAGTGGGACAAGTTCCGAGAGGAGTGTGGTGTGGGACTTGCGGATTCACTCGGGTGGGGGGCGAGACCGGGAGAGACGAGTCATATCACCTCCGAAAGGGGGGGGCTAAGACACATCGTGTAGATGAATGTATAATATATAATATACGTACTATAGTCAAGTACAACCTTTTTCCAATTAGCTACTGGGACTGGGGACTAATTGACTAGAACAGGAGGACGAGACATTAAATGGATCACACTTCTTGAGTGCGACGGCATAAACGAGAATGTGAGGCCCGACAGAAGTGAGTGGGGATAAGACGGGTTGAGTATCAGGGGAGCATGGGGAGAAGTGCTAGAGTTAAGAGTGAAAAGGGGTGCTGGATTCAAGTGTGGGGAGCGAGCATAGACGGGGATGAGTCCCAAGGGACTGACGAGAGAGGAAGGGACAACAAAGTCCTAGAGGTAAAATTGTGTGAGGAGTGAGGGCGATCGTCTAAAACAGAGACGCCAGATGCCTTGGTACAGCATAGCTCACAGATGTACCAAGGATGGGTAGTGATAACAGACCCATGGGGGCTGGCATGGAAAGCCAACCCCGAGAAGAAACTTCCACCCCACATCCAATATTAGATTGGATTCCAGCGGAATTGAAGCTAGTTGATGCTATCTTCTCACCGGGAAGATAGCATGGGGGGGGGGGGAGTGTAAGCGGATTCAATTCCCTGCATTACCCACCGAAAATGGGATTAGTGGCATTTTACCAATTATAGTTGGCGAGGTGACATTACCAATAATAATGTCACCTCACAACCAACTAAGGCGATACACGCCGCAAGCCACAGGGAGAGTTGAGAGGTCAAACTACCTCAGAGGGACAAACAAGCTAGTAAGGCTAGCACATAGGGACAGTGGCAACAGGGAGTGGCGAGGTGACAATTAATCAGGTTAAGCCAATGGTGGGTAGGAGAGCACATTCGGGGTGATTAGAGCGCATCTATTGGATACTCAGGCCACTGTAGAGGTAATTTAATATGTATCAATGATAATATAACCGTTGTAGTTATTGATTACTGGTTCAGTTGGTTCCTATGCAGTTGTGAGACCGGAACAGTTTTAACCGTCGTCACTACCATACTATTATATTCAGACTGTGCTATTATTGATTACTGTGATTATAAAACACTGACAGTAAAACTCAGTTATTTGAATGGCCTTCAGCCTACTATATGTTGTCAAACATTTAACAGTAAGCTTGGAAGCCTACCGTTAGCGATTAGCGCTCAGGAGAAGACATCTAGAACCAGCAGGACGAACTTTTAAGCTCGTCAGGAGGACACTTTAGAACCTATTTGAAATTATTGTATTATTATATTTGGACTGATTTAATTTAGTGAATTTATTATGTATTTGCAATATTATATTATATGAAAGTTTAAATTATTTTGCTTTAATTTGTTAATTTGTTTAATTTTGGATACCCGAACCGAAGCCCTTTTATATTTTATGCACCAAGCTCGATAATATTAGATAGTAAATTTGTATTTCTATATGTACGTATGTACAAAGGTTTTATATTTACGCAGTACCGGCAATATTTAGTATGCAATAGATTTAAAGCAGTGATTATTTTATATTTTAGGCCCTATCCTAGATTTAGAGAGATATTTTAGTTATTAATTTGTATTTCGATTGGTGAAAACAGTCTTACTTACTGTTTTCATGGAGTGGTGTGAGATTATTTTACAGTTAAGGTAGATATCTACAGTACTACGTAAAAAAACTTTCTAAATCCGACGTATTTTGCCTTGATTTGTAGTTGTTGTAACATGCCTATTTCCTACAATAGTTATAATTTCAATTGGGTTTCCATTGGCGCAGTGGTCGAGTAGGTTAAGGAGCGGGTTACATTCTAAGTAGGTCAGGAGTTCGAATCTGGGTATTTAATTAATAATACATAATTTAAGGTACGTAATACGATACTAAACAATGTAATACAGCACAAAACTTTACAATACAATACTAAGCAATATAATACAGTACAAAACTTTACAATACAACACTAAACACTATAATATGATACAGTACTTTACAATAGAACACGTAACAATACAATACAATGCTTCACAGTACAATACCAGATAATACAATACTTTACTATACAATACACTACAATACGATACATTGCAATACGATACAGTAAAATACAGGCAATACAATACAATAAATACGTTACTATTCTATACAGTACAAATCGGTTTGAGACAATACACTACGATAGGCTAAAATCAAGGTTGTAAGGTCTGTGGTAATCTGGGTCAGTAAATTTGTATTTTGGGCTACTATATTTTCGGTTTCATTAAATTAGATAAGCCAATGAGGTGCGTACAACACGTGGAACGATGAGTTGGGCCAATAGTAGGGCACTTGATAATTTATTGCTCCAATGTGCGTACATAGAATGTTCTGGTTGATTCCATGCTCAGGATTGCTATACGGGGGCGTTTGCCCTTCGGTTATCACTTACTAGTTATACGTCTTAGCACCTCACCCTAACTTGTTCCTTTATGACTTGTTACTCTTAACTATCCTTAGTATTCTAATTTGTAAAGTTATTTCTAAAGTTAGTTTAATTTGATAAGTCTTTACGTTAAAATACAATGGCTGCCTAGACCGTTAGGCTTCTGTTAGGGAAAGATGTCCACGACGCATTAAGGAGCCCACATTATCTTCGCCCATCCATTTCGAAAGCATGCCCCACTGCCTGAAAGCGCCCACGTCAGAGGAAGGTAAGACTGTGTTCGACGCCCTTGCCCGCAGTAAGACCTTATATCAGGGTAAAGTGTGACGCCGTCCTGGGACGCCGTAAAATTTACGATCAAATATCTCAGATTCAGACAGGAAAAACTCCGGTCAACCTGTATCTCCTACAGGTGCGAGCTGTTGCTGTTCGTCAGTATGCGTAAGTACACTTAGGTGCGAATAGCACGCTCTATAATTTGGTGATTTGCAGTACCGACAGTACAGTACCGGTTAGCTCTGTAGGCCTTATAGATTGACTGACCTGTCTGATTCCAAAGTATTTGATCAGGCAAGAGGCAGCTTTCTGCTACCGGCACATGTTTGGCTTAGGGAGGTTTACTAACATCCTACCGCGCCCTTGCCACGTACGATAGGTATTTACTGTAGTCCACCACACTGCCACAGTAACAAAGTTCTAGAATCATTTATATACCAGATCAGCTATACATACGGTAGTAAATTAACACCTATTTCTTTATCTCACAATCCGAATCTGGTATTAGTGCCGATCACGGGTGTAGTTACTAACACCGTAATTGCCCGGTTGAGTTGTGAATGAAGGAGGAGAGAGCCCTTTTGACGTCAGTTTGTAAGTATTGCGCCTACAGCGTGCGACTAGCTTATTCGAGTAGCTAGCGCCCGGTATTGTTATTTTGATTAAAATCACCAAAACCCAGTATAACGGCGATACACCAAAATTGTTTTACTCGTAACACACACACGCATCTTGAGATCTAAGCTACTGATTTACAAGTAAGAGTTATTCTTGTTTATATGTGAGGAGATATTTGGTTTTTTTGATATTTGGATATTTGGTATATGTTTTACTCAGGCATAGAGGCACCTTTTTGACTGCTATTTTCCTGTCGGCAGTATTGTTTTATGCTAGTGTCGTTGACCCGCTAGCTCGTATATACCCATAAAAATCACACTGCGGCAAGTTTACGGTATTTTAGGCCCATTAGCGATAGTTAGGATTCGCTATGCGGGGATTGTTTTCCCGTGAGTTTGGTCTGTATTAGTAGACTGTACATCTGCATCACCAGCCTAGAGGCCGGGGATCCTGTTTGTCTAGTTAGCCCGGGCATTTGATTCGCCCACGTATTAGAATAGACATCAGGCTCCGTTCCTTGCCAGTAGTAGTTTGTGTACTTAGTATCTGTTTATTTAGACACCCTGGACTGGGATTTCTTGTCAGATACTGTACGAGCCCGTATACACTGCTGGATTCTACAGTAAGGTACTTCGTTACTAGGATCTGGTAGGCGGTATACTACTGGACTTTACAGTTATACAAAGGATGTTGCTACCGACTAAATATCTGGTAGGTTATATTTGGTCAAGAGTTTCAACAACAACAACATATAAAATTTATTCGCACAGTCAAGATTCAGAATATTTATTTATTGCTAAAGTTAGTCTACTTTAACTGAGATTATTCTCTCGCCACTGTGTGTTCGCTTATGGTTGGTTGGGGTGGATCGTTGAGAGAAACGTTTCTCGCACAGGTTGCAGTTATACGGTTTTTCGCCACTGTGTATTCGCTTATGGTTGGTTAGGTGGCATCGTTGATTGAAACGTTTCTCACACAGTTGCAGTTATACGGTTTTTCGCCACTGTGTATTCGCTTATGATTGGTTAGGTTGCATCGTTGAGAGAAACGTTTCTCGCACAGGTTGCAGTTAAACGGTTTTTCGCCACTGTGTGTTCGCTTATGGGTGGTTAGGGTGTATAGGTTAGAGAAACGTTTCTCGCACAGGTTGCAGTTATATGGTTTTTCGCCACTGTGTATTCGTTTATGTTTGGTTAGGGTGCATAGTTGAGAGAAACGTTTCTCGCACAGGTTGCAGTTATACGGTTTCTCGCCACTGTGTATTCGCTTATGTTTGGTTAGGTTGCATCGGTGAGAGAAACGTTTCTGGCACACATTGCAGTTAAATGGTCTCTCGCCACTGTGTATTCGCTTATGGTCGGTTAGGCTGCATCGTCGAGAGAAACGTTTCTGGCACACATTGCAGTTATACGGTTTCTCGCCACTGTGTATTCGCTTATGGTTGGTTAGGGTGGACAGGCGAGAGAAACGTTTCTCGCACAGGTTGCAGTTATACGGTTGCTCGCCACTGTGTGTTCGCTTATGCTCGGTTAGGTTGCATAGTCGAGAGAAACGTTTCTGACACAGGTTGCAGTTATACGGTTTTTCGCCACTGTGTGTTCGCTTATGGTTAGGTTAGGGTTGCGTGCTGAGAGAAACGTTTCTGCACAGGTTGCAGTTATACGGTTTCTCACCACTGTGTGTTCGCTTATGGTTGGTTAGGTTGCATGTTGAGAGAAACGTTTCTGACACACATTGCAGTTATACGGTTTCTCGCCACTGTGTGTATCGTTTGTGTCTCTTTAGGTTACTTATGCGAGAGAAACGTTTGTTACAGATACCGCACTCGTAAGGACGTCCGCAAGTGCGGATCCATTTGTGTATAATTAGTCGTCTGTTCTTTGCAAATGCTTTACCAGAAGTATCACAACTAAACGATTTATCATTGGAGCGGCATATTTTCACATTGTCCTGTGGTTGAATCCCTAAGGGACCAGGTTGGTTGAAGGAATTATTCATACTTCCGGGTTGTACGTCATCTTCGGAAGTGGGCATGTCTGAATAATCAGGGGAGGGTTGTGATTGGCTGCCTAGAGAAAATAATGGAGAATATTTATTAAAATCAGAACATTGCTAAGTAATGCAATAATTAATCAATATTATTACTTAACTGGATTACATTAGTTTAAAATTAAATTAATTTCTGAAACTTTCATTACAATACCATAATAAGTGGACATAAGACAGCATCAGGGACTGACGATATCGAACAAATTTCACTCGAAATCAAATCAAAACCTTTTTTAGGTATAAAGACAACCGATAATGTAGTAAGGTATCTAAACGATCGTTTCCAAATATTATTAACACGTTAGCTGCGGCTCCGAAACCACTGGTTCTTTGTTACCGGTGAACATTCCTGAGCAGTTCCTCAACTGCGGATTGTGCACCGGTGCTCAACAAATTACTTTTTGTTAAGTACATTTTGTGGGAATGCCTTTGGGCACCGGTGCTCAAATTTACAATCATTGTATTTATAAACAATGGAGAATCACCATAGAAAAAAGGGCATCTCAATACCTCCTTCCAGTCCAGAGATAGTAGGTTGAATTTCATCCACATTTTATATGTTTTTTATGATTTTACCTTTACAGGGTTAACAATGTCTGCAGTTTAACGACCCCCCCCCCCTCCACCCACCATCAATCATTTGGGTTTTAATAACGTTTGGAAAGTAAAACATAAACAATATAAAATAACATTGTTATTGTTACAGCACATTTGCTTATGCAATATAAATTAACAGTTTTTAACAGTAATTGCTTAACTAACAATGAACTACATCAAATAGGCCTAATAGCTATGCTACAGTAGAGCATTTTAAAAATCCCGCCATATTTATATATGTGGAAATATTGAGCACCGGCGCTTAATCCGCGCTGGCACTTGTGTAGTGCGGATTGTGCACCGGTGCACAAACCCAAAAAATATATATATATGAGTCATACAAAGGTCACAGATACCGAATATGTATTTGAGCACCGGTGCTCAACTTATAGCCTCGGCACTAAGTGCTAGCCAAGCCAAAATAGCTCCGCACTACAGGGTTGCACACTGCACAGGTCATGTTCACCGGTGCTCAATCCGCAGTAAGAAGTTGACAGGGAGCAAAACCTGCCGCAGTAAAGTTAAAACACGAATTATGCACCGGTGCTCAATCTGCAACTAACGTGTTAAATCAATTTTGGCATGGTGCCAATTTGGTTTTGTTGGTTACTTTTATTAGATACAAAATTGGCACCAAAGATTGTTTGATAAAACGCCACAGAAAGAAAATGTTGGAAAATTCCATTATTACTACAAGAGACGGCGTCAAGACGCCTTTAAGCAAGTCACATAAAATCCTACCGTAGGCCTAAAGTTCTCCTTTCCCTCAATTGGTGAATCAATATTTTTATTATGTAGCACACATGTGTGGTTACTATCACACTGCAACGCATCTGGCCATGGATTATTTTATTATCTTCGGCAAAGCCAGTGGTCTAGGACTGCTAATACTACTTGTGGGGCGAGCCACGAAGTATTA
>JAUCBJ010003556.1:0-20713 GCA_032718475.1 Nemertoderma westbladi | reverse complement strand
AAATTATAATTTTTCATTTTTATTGTTCACAGTGCTGAGTCTTTATCGCCTACTAATTTATTAAATTGTTGTAAGTTAATATTGATAATTACCTGGCCTTTCCTAATTTATTAAGTCAAGTTTGATTATCGAGAAGAGGCTAAGACACCCCCCCCCCCCCCCCCCCCCTCCCAGTGCCAGTGGCCCTACAGATCGAACAATTAAATGTAGCGACTTATAGCGTCGCCCTATTGAACTTGAATATAATAATAATAATTAATAGAGTTCACTAGCTTATTTATTTCTTGTTTAGTTTATTTATCTTTTGTTTAGTTTATTTATCTTTTGTTTAGTTTATTTATCTTTTGTTTGATATTAATTCGTCCTACAGATTGAAAACCCGATACAGTAAACATTATGTTAAAGCTACACTGTCTACATGGCTCGGCCCATGACCGATAAGTTCTGCAACCCGCACACATTACTTACAAACAGCTTCTGCAACCCGCACACATTACTTACAAACAGGTTCTGTAACCCGCACACATTACTTACAAACAGGTTCTGCAACCCGCACACATTACTTACAAACAGGTTCTGTAACCCGCACACATTACTTACAAACAGGTTCTGCAACCCGCACACATTACTTACAAACAGGTTCTGTAACCCGCACACATTACTTACAAACAGGTTCTGTAACCCGCACACATAACTTACAAACAGGTTCTGTAACCCGCACATATTACTTACAAACAGGATATGTAACCCGCACACATTACTTACAAACAGGTTCTGTAACCCGCACACATTACTTACAAACAGTTTCTGCAACCCGCACACATTACTTACAAACAGGTTCTGCAACCCGCACACATTACTTACAAACAGGTTCTGCAACCCGCACACATTACTTACAAACAGGTTCTGTAACCCGCACACATTACTTACAAACAGGTTCTGCAACCCGCACACATTACTTACAAACAGGTTCTGTAACCCGCACACATTACTTACAAACAGGTTCTGCAACCCGCACACATTACTTACAAACAGGTTCTGTAACCCGCACACATTACTTACAAACAGGTTCTGTAACCCGCACACATTACTTACAAACAGGTTCTGTAACCCGCACACATTACTTACAAACAGGTTCTGTAACCCGCACACATTACTTACAAACAGGTTCTGTAACCCGCACACATTACTTACAAACAGTTTCTGCAACCCGCACACATTACTTACAAACAGGTTCTGCAACCCGCACACATTACTTACAAACAGGTTCTGCAACCCGCACACATTACTTACAAACAGGTTCTGTAACCCGCACACATTACTTACAAACAGGTTCTGCAACCCGCACACATTACTTACAAACAGGTTCTGTAACCCGCACACATTACTTACAAACAGGTTCTGTAACCCGCACACATTACTTACAAACAGGTTCTGTAACCCGCACACATTACTTACAAACAGGTTCTGTAACCCGCACACATTACTTACAAACAGGTTCTGTAACCCGCACACATTACTTACAAACAGTTTCTGCAACCCGCACACATTACTTACAAACAGGTTCTGCAACCCGCACACATTACTTACAAACAGGTTCTGCAACCCGCACACATTACTTACAAACAGGTTCTGTAACCCGCACACATTACTTACAAACAGGTTCTGCAACCCGCACACATTACTTACAAACAGGTTCTGTAACCCGCACACATTACTTACAAACAGGTTCTGCAACCCGCACACATTACTTACAAACAGGTTCTGCAACCCGCACACATTACTTACAAACAGTTTCTGCAACCCGCACACATTACTTACAAACAGTTTCTGCAACCCGCACACATTACTTACAAACAGTTTCTGCAACCCGCACACATTACTTACAAACAGGTTCTGCAACCCGCACACATTACTTACAAACAGTTTCTGCAACCCGCACACATTACTTACAAACAGTTTCTGCAACCCGCACACATTACTTACAAACAGTTTCTGCAACCCGCACACATTACTTACAAACAGGTTCTGCAACCCGCACACATTACTTACAAACAGTTTCTGCAACCCGCACACATTACTTACAAACAGGTTCTGCAACCCGCACACATTACTTACAAACAGGTTCTGTAACCCGCACACATTACTTACAAACAGGTTCTGTAACCCGCACACATTACTTACAAACAGGTTCTGTAACCCGCACACATTACTTACAAACAGGTTCTGTAACCCGCACACATTACTTACAAACAGGTTCTGTAACCCGCACACATTACTTACAAACAGGTTCTGTAACCCGCACACATTACTTACAAACAGGTTCTGTAACCCGCACACATTACTTACAAACAGTTTCTGCAACCCGCACACATTACTTACAAACAGTTTCTGCAACCCGCACACATTACTTACAAACAGGTTCTGCAACCCGCACACATTACTTACAAACAGGTTCTGCAACCCGCACACATTACTTACAAACAGGTTCTGCAACCCGCACACATTACTTACAAACAGGTTCTGTAACCCGCACACATTACTTACAAACAGGTTCTGTAACCCGCAGACATTACTTACAAACAGGTTCTGTAACCCGCAGACATTACTTACAAACAGGTTCTGTAACCCGCAGACATTACTTACAAACAGGTTCTACAATCCGCACACATTACTTACAAACAGGTTCTCTTGCTTTGGTTGGCGGGGTCGTGCGACTCGGTTTCCCCGGTCCAGCTTTATTCTCCGCACTCACTCGGAATTCATATTCGTCTGATTCGATGAGATTTCTAACAGTGTGAGTGAGTTGAGTATCTTTAGGTTTCGATACCTGGAAAAACAAATTATTTGACAATTATATTTACTGTGCGAATTTGTATAATCTATGTATGACTTTCTAAATTCTAAATCAGGGCCTCCTAATTGGTAGCCAAGGAATGTTACAACTTGACCAAGCGGCTGCTCTGATTGGTGTAATTTAATTAAATAAATAAATTTCTAAATGATATGGTTAACATACCTTGAACCAGCGACTAGTAGAACTGTCTTTGTGTTCCACAATATAATTAATTATCGGACTTCCGTTGTCGCTGATTGGTGGGTTCCAGGCCAATGAAATACATCCTCGACTTGTTCCCGTAACTTTGAGGTTTTCTGGGGGATCCGGAACATCTAAAATAATGAATAATATTAGACGACCGCAGTAATGAGCTACAAACCTGAGAATGAAAATAAGACAAAAGTTGGCCTACATTTTATATACGTTTACACAAAAAAATATTTATAAAACTCAACCAACCAAAAGGATTTTTAGCCGTAATTGAAGAAGTTGTTGCTAAAGGTTCACTTGTCCCATAGATATTCTCTGCGCAGACCCTAAACCTAAAAGAAAGAAAAGTAAAAAGTAATAGAAGTCAAATATAAAAGTAGTGAGATATTTTTAGTGGACGATTGAAAGTCAATAAATGGAGTTGATGTGTTAATGTTACATTCTACTGGATATGAAGGTTAAGTGCTCAGTAAATACTGTAGGCCGTAAACTTATGATAAGCATTTAAGCAGTGTATAAGCTTATGTAAGGTTAAGGGCAGTAGTTATGGCAACCAACCTGTATTGAGTCCCCTCTGTAAGGTTAGGGACAGTAGTTATGGCAACCAACCTGTATTGAGTCCCCTCTGTAAGGTTAGGGACCGTAGTTATGGCAACCAACCTGTATTGGTTCCCTTCTATAAGGTTAGGGACAGTAGTTATAGCAACCAACCTGTATTGGTTCCCTTCTATAAGGTTAGGGACAGTAGTTATGGCAACCAACCTGTATTGAGTCCCCTCTGTAAGGTTAGGGACAGTAGTTATGGCCACCAACCTGTATTGGTTCCCTTCTATAAGGTTAGGGACAGTAGTTATAGCAACCAACCTGTATTGGTTCCCTTCTATAAGGTTAGGGACAGTAGTTATGGCAACCAACCTGTATTGGTTCCCTTCTATAAGGTTAGGGACAGTATTTATAGCAACCAACCTGTATTGGTTCCCTTCTATAAGGTTAGGGACAGTAGTTATAGCAACCAACCTGTATTGGTTCCCTTCTATAAGGTTAGGGACAGTAGTTATGGCAACCAACCTGTATTGGTTCCCTTCTATAAGGTTAGGGACAGTAGTTATAGCAACCCACCTGTATTGAGTCCCCTCTGTAAGGTTAGGGACAGTAGTTATGGCAACCAACCTGTATTGGTTCCCTTCTATAAGGTTAGGGACAGTAGTTATGGCAACCAACCTGTATTGGTTCCCTTCTATAAGGTTAGGGACAGTAGTTAGTTATGGCAACCAACCTGTATTGGTTCCCTTCTATAAGGTTAGGGACAGTAGTTATAGCAACCAACCTGTATTGGTTCCCTTCTATAAGGTTAGGGACAGTAGTTATAGCAACCAACCTGTATTGGTTCCCTTCTATAAGGTTAGGGACAGTAGTTAGTTATGGCAACCAACCTGTATTGGTTCCCTTCTATAAGGTTAGGGACAGTAGTTATAGCAACCAACCTGTATTGGTTCCCTTCTATAAGGTTAGGGACAGTAGTTATGGCAACCAACCTGTATTGGTTCCCTTCTATAAGGTTAGGGACAGTAGTTAGTTATGGCAACCAAGCTGTATTGGTTCCCTTCTATAAGGTTAGGGACAGTAGTTATAGCAACCAACCTGTATTGGTTCCCTTCTGTAAGGTTAGGGACAGTAGTTAGTTATGGCAACCAACCTGTATTGGTTCCCTTCTATAAGGTTAGGGACAGTAGTTATAGCAACCAACCTGTATTGGTTCCCTTCTGTAAGGTTAGGGACAGTAGTTAGTTATGGCAACCAACCTGTATTGGTTCCCTTCTATAAGGTTAGGGACAGTAGTTAGTTATGGCAACCAACCTGTATTGGTTCCCTTCTATAAGGTTAGGGACAGTAGTTAGTTATGGCAACCAAGCTGTATTGGTTCCCTTCTATAAGGTTAGGGACAGTAGTTATAGCAACCAACCTGTATTGGTTCCCTTCTATAAGGTTAGGGACAGTAGTTAGTTATGGCAACCAACCTGTATTGGTTCCCTTCTATAAGGTTAGGGACAGTAGTTATAGCAACCAACCTGTATTGGTTCCCTTCTGTAAGGTTAGGGACAGTAGTTAGTTATGGCAACCAACCTGTATTGGTTCCCTTCTATAAGGTTAGGGACAGTAGTTAGTTATGGCAACCAACCTGTATTGGTTCCCTTCTATAAGGTTAGGGACAGTAGTTATAGCAACCAACCTGTATTGGTTCCCTTCTATAAGGTTAGGGACAGTAGTTATGGCAACCAACCTGTATTGGTTCCCTTCTATAAGGTTAGGGACAGTAGTTAGTTATGGCAACCAACCTGTATTGGTTCCCTTCTATAAGGTTAGGGACAGTAGTTATAGCAACCAACCTGTATTGGTTCCCTTCTATAAGGTTAGGGACAGTAGTTATAGCAACCAACCTGTATTGGTTCCCTTCTATAAGGTTAGGGACAGTAGTTATAGCAACCAACCTGTATTGGTTCCCTTCTGTAAGGTTAGGGACAGTAGTTATAGCAACCAACCTGTATTGGTTCCCTTCTGTAAGGTTAGGGACAGTAGTTATAGCAACCAACCTGTATTGGTTCCCTTCTATAAGGTTAGGGACAGTAGTTAGTTATGGCAACCAACCTGTATTGGTTTCCTTCTATAAGGTTAGGGACAGTAGTTATAGCAACCAACCTGTATTGGTTCCCTTCTATAAGGTTAGGGACAGTAGTTATAGCAACCAACCTGTATTGGTTCCCTTCTGTAAGGTTAGGGGCAGTAGTTATAGCAACCAACCTGTATTGGTTCCCTTCTATAAGGTTAGGGACAGTAGTTAGTTATGGCAACCAACCTGTATTGGTTCCCTTCTATAAGGTTAGGGACAGTAGTTATAGCAACCAACCTGTATTGGTTCCCTTCTATAAGGTTAGGGACAGTAGTTATAGCAACCAACCTGTATTGGTTCCCTTCTGTAAGGTTAGGGACAGTAGTTAGTTATGGCAACCAACCTGTATTGGTTCCCTTCTATAAGGTTAGGGACAGTAGTTAGTTATGGCAACCAACCTGTATTGGTTCCCTTCTATAAGGTTAGGGACAGTAGTTATAGCAACCAACCTGTATTGGTTCCCTTCTATAAGGTTAGGGACAGTAGTTAGTTATGGCAACCAACCTGTATTGGTTCCCTTCTATAAGGTTAGGGACAGTAGTTAGTTATGGCAACCAACCTGTATTGGTTCCCTTCTATAAGGTTAGGGACAGTAGTTATAGCAACCAACCTGTATTGGTTCCCTTCTATAAGGTTAGGGACAGTAGTTATAGCAACCAACCTGTATTGGTTCCCTTCTATAAGGTTAGGGACAGTAGTTATAGCAACCAACCTGTATTGGTTCCCTTCTGTAAGGTTAGGGACAGTAGTTAGTTATGGCAACCAACCTGTATTGGTTCCCTTCTATAAGGTTAGGGACAGTAGTTATAGCAACCAACCTGTATTGGTTCCCTTCTGTAAGGTTAGGGACAGTAGTTAGTTATGGCAACCAACCTGTATTGGTTCCCTTCTATAAGGTTAGGGACAGTAGTTATGGCAACCAACCTGTATTGGTTCCCTTCTATAAGGTTAGGGACAGTAGTTATGGCAACCAACCTGTATTGGTTCCCTTCTGTAAGGTTAGGGACAGTAGTTAGTTATGGCAACCAACCTGTATTGGTTCCCTTCTATAAGGTTAGGGACAGTAGTTATGGCAACCAACCTGTATTGGTTCCCTTCTATAAGGTTAGGGACAGTAGTTATAGCAACCAACCTGTATTGGTTCCCTTCTGTAAGGTTAGGGACAGTAGTTATAGCAACCAACCTGTATTGGTTACCTTCTGTAAGGTTAGGGACAGTAGTTATAGCAACCAACCTGTATTGGTTCCCTTCTATAAGGTTAGGGACAGTAGTTAGTTATGGCAACCAACCTGTATTGGTTCCCTTCTATAAGGTTAGGGACAGTAGTTATAGCAACCAACCTGTATTGGTTCCCTTCTATAAGGTTAGGGACAGTAGTTATAGCAACCAACCTGTATTGGTTCCCTTCTGTAAGGTTAGGGACAGTAGTTATAGCAACCAACCTGTATTGGTTCCCTTCTATAAGGTTAGGGACAGTAGTTAGTTATGGCAACCAACCTGTATTGGTTCCCTTCTATAAGGTTAGGGACAGTAGTTATAGCAACCAACCTGTATTGGTTCCCTTCTATAAGGTTAGGGACAGTAGTTATAGCAACCAACCTGTATTGGTTCCCTTCTGTAAGGTTAGGGACAGTAGTTAGTTATGGCAACCAACCTGTATTGGTTCCCTTCTATAAGGTTAGGGACAGTAGTTAGTTATGGCAACCAACCTGTATTGGTTCCCTTCTATAAGGTTAGGGACAGTAGTTATAGCAACCAACCTGTATTGGTTCCCTTCTATAAGGTTAGGGACAGTAGTTAGTTATGGCAACCAACCTGTATTGGTTCCCTTCTATAAGGTTAGGGACAGTAGTTAGTTATGGCAACCAATCTGTATTGGTTCCCTTCTATAAGGTTAGGGACAGTAGTTATAGCAACCAACCTGTATTGGTTCCCTTCTATAAGGTTAGGGACAGTAGTTATAGCAACCAACCTGTATTGGTTCCCTTCTATAAGGTTAGGGACAGTAGTTATAGCAACCAACCTGTATTGGTTCCCTTCTGTAAGGTTAGGGACAGTAGTTAGTTATGGCAACCAACCTGTATTGGTTCCCTTCTATAAGGTTAGGGACAGTAGTTATAGCAACCAACCTGTATTGGTTCCCTTCTGTAAGGTTAGGGACAGTAGTTAGTTATGGCAACCAACCTGTATTGGTTCCCTTCTATAAGGTTAGGGACAGTAGTTATGGCAACCAACCTGTATTGGTTCCCTTCTATAAGGTTAGGGACAGTAGTTATGGCAACCAACCTGTATTGGTTCCCTTCTATAAGGTTAGGGACAGTATACTTCGTACTGGCGGTACTGCCACCCCTAGACCAGACTCCTCTTTCACTATCGTACTTCTCCACAACGTAGCCTGTGACTGGCGAACCCCCATTATCTAAGGGTGGTTGCCACGACAACGTTGCCGACTCCTTTGTGACATCGGAAACTTCTAAAGGACCTTCGGGTGGGTCGGGTTTATCTATTATTGGAAAAACCAAAATTAACCAAAAAGCCATTATTACTTTTAGAAAAATATATTAATCATTCAATAAATGTGTCGAATTATAAAGGTTTACCAGTATATTACAAAATGTATAAATTCTTAAGGCAACGATTTAATCTATTGACTACAACAATATTATGGTTAATGGTAATTAATTATTTAATTAATTAATTAATTTACCTGGCCATTAAACTTTCTAATATTAGCAGCTTGAATTTAAATTAGATTGTGTCAGACTTAGAGTAGGCCAAATATTTCATAGATAACAATATAACAAACAATTCAGTGTTTTAAATAATAATAAAATAGCCAGAAATTAACTTTATTAATCGAATATTCCTGATATCCACTTACCCAATACTGTGACTTTACAAGAAGCTTCTTGGCTGCCATGAACGTTTTCAATAAACAGAGAATAGGTAGCGGTATCTTTCCTCACTGCTGAGCTGTTGTTGATACTAGTGAATTCTGGAAGTTTCTCGATTCGGGTGGTTGTAGATGAATAAATCTCTCGGTGATTGAGTTGCCACGCTATACTTGGTTCCGGAGAGGCCTCGAAAACAACACCGAGTTTGAAACTCTGGCCAGCTTTTACTGTGATGTCTTTTAGTTGGGAAACGTCGAACTTAGGTTTACCTAAAAGAGAACGAGTAAATATGAAGCTATGTGTGAAACACCGGAGGCTCCTCTCTCTTGGCAGTTACCTTTAGGGCAGGGAGGACGCCACACTAACTCCCAAGCTTTGAACAGCCCGATATTGACCGTTATCCTCTTCATCGGTATATATTTAATTAAATTGTTACATTCTATTTAATATTAATGTATCATAACTTATTTATTTTTACACTAACTGAATGGGTCCTTAGCTTTGATTGGCGAGGACGCCAAACTTGGTTCACCAGGTCCAGCCGCATTGACAGCACTGACTCGGAACTCGTACATGTTGCCTTCGATAAGATCGGGAACGGTACAGGTGGTATCGGGAACAGGGTCACGACTCACGCGGCTCCATCTTCAATAATTCATAAAGTAAATAAATAAAAAACAATTTCAGAACTTCCATTAAATGTATTCATTGAAAAAGTTACATGCTTATACGCTGTTAACGTGTATAGGATCTATCAGTATGGAACCTTTGCCTCTACTCTATTCTAACAATCTACTCTAATGTCTATACCAACCAAGGCTATACCTATTTAGTATTTAGCATAGATTTGATATATTATACTTGTACTGTAGTATTATTAGCCCACCTTCCGGTAGATAAATCCTTCTTCTCCACCAGGTATCCGAGAATCTTCGAACCCCCGTCTTTCTTGGGCGGCTCCCACGACAGTTCGGCTCGATCTCGGGCAATGTCTTCGACAACCGGAGTTCCGGGTTTACCCGGAGCATCTGAAACCCAAAATAATCGTAACATTATCAATTTATCGCCAGAAACAATTTGGTGAATGTTACATGGACCAGATTGTATGATAAATTATTATTATCTATGGAAAACTTTGGATAAATAATGTTGGGTCAATTAATTAAATAATAGACACAAGGAAATGGTGAAAAGTATGAAATAAAACTTAATAATGTAACATAATGGTATTTAAAGTTAATTTTTTAATGAAATTTTTTAGACTCATTAAGTGGTATATAATCTAATCATCATTCTGTTAGTAATCTTTACAGTACCAGTAAAGGATGAAAGCCTTTATTAGGTTAACAGTATTACTAGGTGTCGAACCTGGGCTTCCTGATTGGGAACCCAAGAACATCAGGCGGCTGGGAAAAATTTATATTTATGTATGTTCGATACGAATGATAAGTATACTGTACTGTTGTGGGCCTAATAACTAAATACTCAATAAAAACAGACATCGAGATCTCCTGGAAATAGGGATTTAGCATTACACTATTAGATTGTCTCAACTCAACTAACCGTAAGGATTTCTCGCGGTAACTCTGTCTCCAGTGAGCGGCTCAGAAATGCCATATTGATTCTCGGCCTTGACTCTAAACTCGTAATCCGCTCCCTCAACCAGTTTCGGGACCTTGAAGCTGGTTTTATCCGGACTCACGGTACCTGATACTGTTGTCCAGGTTCCCCTACGGCGATGGGAATAACCAAACAGTTAGTTAGAGGGTTACAAGTTAAAAAAAAAGGTAAAGTTTCCTTCAGCCAATTATTACGCAAAAAGTATATACTTATTTCCAGTGAGGTCCTCCCAGAACTATTATACATGGATAGTACCTTTAAAGAATTCGTGCTGAAACGAAAACTACCCTGGTGCACATGCAGGGATCGAACCAACGACCAATACACAACGAATTCATTGAATCCACTGCACCAAGTTTGAACATTGGATCTATATTTAAATGGGAAAGAAGTCGAAATGATGCCGTTCGTGGCGTATCCATAATTATAACTTCAGGGATAATGACTGTAGAAAGGGTCTAATGCCACGGTTAACGAAAACAGTTTCTATACGTAATCTTGTTTATAAATTGTGTTTTAATGTTATTTTAATTTATTTACTGAAGACGTCCGTGAGGATGAAATGGCCATATAAATAGAAACTGTTTTCGTTAACCGTGGCATTAGACCCTTTCTACAGTCATTATCCCTGAAGTTATAAGTTTGAACATGGGGTTTTACAAACAAACACATAATTGAAGCGAATATTATTAAAGGCCTACGTATTGGTTTAACGGTTATCAAGTTTTCGTGAATGTAAACAAGAAATAACTATGGCTCATACTGTAAAACTTTTTATAACAATAAACGATTCAACATGCCTCATCGTTAATAATAACTGATTGACAATGATGACAATTGAGTTAAACGATATCATGCCCTGTAATAATGTGATAAAAAACATATTTTAGTAAACGGGTAAACAATAATTAATAATTAGGCCTACTTAGTAGTTAAAATCGATTTGTTGTGATGAGTACACTCACCTCTTTTTGTCCCTCTTTTCTATTACGTAATTAGTGACGTCAGCCCCTCCGTTGTCCGCCGGAGGTTCCCAATTCAACGTCACAGATTCTGCAGTGACGTCACTATACTCTAGCGGACCTTCCGGGGGTTTTGGACAATCTAGCGAAATATAACAGACAATCGGTCAGTCGGTTGGACAATCGGTTGAGATAACATAATCAATTCCGCACTAAAACAAGCGCGAAATCGCTCAAAGGTTTGCGTTTACTAACGCATGAACCTACCTACTGTATAATACAGCACCAAAAAAAAATCACCGCAAAGTGGGATTGAACTCGGTACCTAGAGATTCCAAGTCCAACGCTCTAACAACTTCGCCAATGCGCCGTACGAAGCCTTTTAAAAGTAAAAGCTAACTGGAAATTACGAACAACAATAACGACAACAACGGAGTGAATACTAGAGGTCTCGCTACGCGGATCTAAAAAAATGTTGTTATACAAGATGATATAAAATGTAAAACTCACCCAGAACGGTCACTTTGCAAGATGCATCCACAGAGCCTTCACTGTTGCTAAGGGATACTTTATAAACCCCACCGTCATCCCTAGTCACGTTCTTAGCAACTACTTCTGTATTGGCCCCTTTCTCGAGGTCGCCCTTGCGTTCTAGTCTCACCCTATCGGAGACCTGCACAGGTTTATCATTCCGGGTCCATTCCACCGTCGGCTTGGGTTGGCCAACGTATGGGCAGCTAAGTACAAACGATTTCCCTGTAAGAACAACAAAACCATTTTTTAACCACAGTTTCAGTAAAATCCTATGTAAATAATATGCGGTCTAATAAACATGGTAATCAGTAATAAATGAGATTATCACTCTTTAACTTTCACCTCTTTAGATTTCACCCTCTAGTAGCAGACTGGAGAACTGCAGACCAATTATAGTCACCACAAAGACGTAGTCTGTGTTCTAGTACATTATATGCCAAGTTTCAGCTTGATCGCATTAAAATAAAAGAAATGGGAGGAAGTTTAATGTTAGACAATTAGCCCTCTAGCGGGGTACTGCGGAACTTTGTGTTTGAAGATCTCTCTGAATTCCCAACTTATGATCCTAGCCTATTGAAACCTACTAACGACAACAACAACTATTTTCGAAAATTGAAACACCCCCTAACAGTGTTGCTATTGGTATTATTTATTAGCTGTCATAATAGTTTATATCTATATAGTTATTACATCACATTGCGAGACACGTCACATAATGGCCTAAGTACCAATGTTATAAATAAAACAATATGCTATAAAATATGTTATTTGAAATTAAGAACTATATAATATAAAGTACTAATTATTATTTTAACGCCACATAACTGTACAAAGTTTTAGTGCGAAAGAAGAGTATTTTAAAATGAAGGTCTAGTGCAAAAATACATTAAAATAAATCGAGTTGATTAAAATAGTAATAATGTGACTTTAAAATAAAGGTCTCTAGTGCAAAACTACGTTAAAATAAATGTTAACTCGGTCTAGTCCCAAAATACATTACATTACAATTATACAATAATTAATTATACATTTGATTAAAATACATTAGTAACATCATGTACATTGTACAGACACAGGTAAAATTGAAACATTATATGTACATACAAGGGTCTAGCGCGATTAAAAGTTCATGTAAAAAATATGTTATTTAAATAAATCGAATCAGTACAAGTATAATTAAATTAAATAGGCTTATTACTTCATTAGTTTTATACTTCAGTTATAAAATATATAACAATACTTATAACAATACTTATAATTCAGTTCACAAAAGCGCCAACTTTGTGGCTCGCTCCACAAAAGATAAAGTAGGGGGGTGAATAATAACATCGAATTAGTCATTATTGAACAGCTTGGGTAATGATAGCAACAAGCCAATCCATCCGCACACGTAAAAGGGAATTATTTGAATAGGATTGGATGGAATAGAATAGAATACTCTAGAATGTTTTCTTAGCCAATGGTATTACAATGTACAGTACCGGTAGCCTAACGGTCGCGGTAGTGCAGTAGTAAGTAGTATTTAGTATTTTGAAGTAGCGTATTTCTGTATTTATTACCGATATGACGCAACTTTTAGCAAGGACTACTTCAGTACTTTAGTACAACTGCTGTCAGTACTGCAGTAGGCTACATTTGTATTTAGTTACCGGCACCGGCACCGGTAGGTAGGTAGGTACTTTTACAGTTTTATTGTTCATATAATTTTCAATTATATGCCATGAGTTTGGCAATGCTGTTGTTATTAATACTGAAATATATATAATTTAATTATGACTATTTTAGCTGATTTTACGTCTAATAAAAAATTCAAATTCCAACCTGCGACAATAAATTACATTACTAGGCCTTATCCTACTACAATTCATAAATAATTACAGTGTACAGACTTACAGGCATGTGCCGACGCCGAACTGCCGTAGCCCTACGTTTCTTTTGGTACGAAGTACAGAAGTACGAACGCAAGCTCATAACAGCAGAACAGCATAACATCTCCGTACTGTGTACTGCCGTAGGCTAATACCTATTTCATGACTGCATTATGATCTTATCTGCTTATAGGCCTATCTCACTCAGTTCTCAAAAATACAGATATTCTGACATGATTAATTGATTCATATTTCTAACAATTTCAAACGGAACTTATATAATTATTTGCTGATAGCTGTTTTCTCCGCACAACCCTGCCTCCTGACCTACTGCAGTAGGTACTGACCTATATTATATCAGTATATGCGCTGATACAATAACAATAATGGGAAAAGATTTCTACAGTGTACTCGGAGTTTCTAAGAACTGCACAGATGACGAACTAAAGAAAGCCTACAGGAAACAGGCGTTAAAGTACCACCCGGACAAAAACAAGGCGCCCGGTGCCGAGGCCAAGTTCAAAGAGATTGCCGAGGCTTACGATGTCCTTAGCAACAAAGACAAACGGGCGGTTTACGACCAGTACGGAGAGGAAGGATTGAGGGCAGGCGGGGGCGGCCAACCGAGTGGATTCTCGGGATTCCCGCACGGCGGCACAACCTTCACCTTCTCGTCGGGCGGCGGCGGGCCCGGGATCGATCCTTTCGAGATGTTCCGCAACGTTTTCGGGAACGAGGACCCCTTCGGGGCGGGCGGCCACAGTCGCTCCTTCTTCAACGACTTCTCGGAGATGGACGTCGACATGGGGGGCTTCGGAGGGGGCGGGGGCTTCCCCGGCATGATGGGACAGCGCAGAGGGGGCAGCGCGGCCTCGGGGTTGAATCGCTCCCCCCAGAAACAAGATCCCCCGGTAAACTACGACCTCAAACTCAGTCTAGAGGAACTCTACACCGGCTGCACAAAGAAAATTAAAATAACTCGAAAAATGCAGCAGCCAAACGGGTCTATTCGGACCGAAGATAAGACTGTCTCTGTAACAGTGAAGCCGGGTTGGAAGGCAGGAACCAAAGTTACCTTCAACCAAGAAGGCGACTCCTATCTGGGAAGGACGCCCGCGGATATTGTGTTTACCGTCAAAGAGAAACCCCATGAGAGCTTCACTAGGGAGGGTAACAACCTGGTCTACCGCGCTCGGATTGGTCTGCGGGAAGCGTTGCTAAGCGAGCGGGGGGTCTCCGTGCCGACGTTGCAGGGGGACATCGTGGAGCTCCCGGGGGACGGGGCGGTCGTCCAGCCCGGGTCCCGCAGGGTGCTGCCTGGTCGCGGGATGCCCGTGAGCAAAGAGCCCGGGCGACGGGGCGATATTGTAATCCAGTATGACGTTGTCTTCCCGAAACTCAACGAGTCGCAGATACGAGCCTTGGTTAATGTATTACCCCCCGGGAAATAAACTAGCGTTGGTTAATTTATTACCCCCGGGAAATAAACTAGCGTTGGTTAATATATAATCCCCGGGAAGTAAACTAGCCTTGGCTTTATATACATGGGAAAAACCGAGCAATTTTTCATAATTGATTAATATTTCAGGGGAATATAACCCTTAAATGGTAAATAAAATAATCCAATGCCCGGGAAATAAACTGGGTTCGGGAATATAAAGTGTCGAGCTCCGGTGTGTGAACCCTTGTCGGAACTCGGAGGGTCTGTAACTCCGACCAACCCTGAACCATCGGCTCATTCTGTTGTATATTTTGTGCATAAATTATTTGTTATTTATTTCATACTAATAAACTCGTATAAACATAAGTTACGTAGTAAATTAATTAAAGCTGTAATTCCTTGGGGTTTGAGGTGCTAACGTGCGAAGGGAGAGTTTCATTGCACAACAAATATTTGGATTTGACACTCAACCCTATTTACTTTTGACTTCATTAAAGATTTTCAAACCATTTTATAAATATAGCAAAATAAATCAATTCAGATGGATTATTTTAATTAATGTGGGGAAATGTTGAATATTTTGTCTCAAACTAAATGTGATAGAATCGTAAACCAATCCAATCTTCTTACGCCTATAAATATCCGACTTCAATTATCAACAAATTTCCCCACAAAACTAAAACTCAACAAAACCCAATTATATTTCGCTGGTTCCTGCAGCTTTTTTTTCTTCTTGAAGTTATTTAACCTTTTAGGATGTAGATATTGAACCAAAAGCTTAATATTTTATATTGTTATGTCTTTATTATATATTATCATAGCGGGTTGGAGTAAAAGGAGCGATTGAGTGAATCTTGAATTACTTATTATTGATTAGGTGTGAGGATTTCTGGGCTGCCGGGTGTGGGTGAGCTGTTTGGGATGTCCACTGATACTGCCAGTAGCATTTTTATCGGACTTTTTACGATGTAAACAACTACATTATTAACTAAACTGTTTACTTGATTTATAATATTAGGTATAATATATAGCAATTACAATTTTTTTCAGTAGATGTAGTTAAGGATGTGACTAGGGGTTGAACCAGCCCTCTAGAGAAGCGCCCCCAACACATTAGTGACTCTCGTTCCCTTTTATCACACTCCCTCGCTCATTCGTCCACTTACTGAACAAAAATTGTATTTACTACTGTAGATAGTAGAAAAACAATTAAACTCTTTATATTTATTACAGTAAGAATTATTGTTGGTTAAAATATTTGCTGTGCAAATAATTCATTACGTTTGTAAGTTTTAATTGAGAATATGTGATGAGCGCTATGAAAAATAGGAAATGTAATGAACTTTTCAACGCCATATTAGTCGTGCTAATATTCTGGTTTTAGTAGTTTCTGCATTATTTGTAATAGTAATGTCGTTGTAAGTGCAGAGATTTATATTTTTACTTCATAATAAATTAAAATAACACTAGAATTAAACTGCTGGACGTTTTATAATCGCGGTTATCATGATTTACAGGACAGTAGCCTCAAAATATAACATAAGTTTTGTCGGTAACAAGTTTGCTTTTGCTTTAAACAAATAACCTCTTGACATTCTTCGGCTAACAGTTCTCCCAGAGTAAGAAGCTACGTAACTAAATAACCTCCATAACATAATATGAGCATGCAGTAGAGTACCGTACAACCTCCATAATATACATGCAGTAGAGTACCGTACAACCTCCATAATATACATGCAGTAGAGTACTGTACAACCTCCATAATATACATGCAGTAGAGTACTGTACAACCTCCATAATATACATGCAGTAGAGTACTGTACAACCTCCATAATATACATGCAGTAGAGTACCGTACAACCTCCATAATATGCATGCAGTAGAGTACTGTACAACCTCCATAATATACATGCAGTAGAGTACTGTACAACCTCCATAATATACATGCAGTAGAGTACCGTACAACCTCCATAATATACATGCAGTAGAGTACCGTACAACCTCCATAATATGCATGCAGTAGAGTACTGTACAACCTCCATAATATACATGCAGTAGAGTACTGTACAACCTCCATAATATACATGCAGTAGAGTACCGTACAACCTCCATAATATGCATGCAGTAGAGTACTGTACAACCTCCATAATATACATGCAGTAGAGTACTGTACAACCTCCATAATATGCATGCAGTAGAGTACTGTACAACCTCCATAATATACATGCAGTAGAGTACTGTACAACCTCCATAATATACATGCAGTAGAGTACTGTACAACCTCCATAATATACATGCAGTAGAGTACCGTACAACCTCCATAATATGCATGCAGTAGAGTACTGTACAACCTCCATAATATACATGCAGTAGAGTACTGTACAACCTCCATAATATACATGCAGTAGAGTACTGTACAACCTCCATAATATACATGCAGTAGAGTACTGTACAACCTCCATAATATACATGCAGTAGAGTACTGTACAACCTCCATAATATACATGCAGTAGAGTACTGTACAACCTCCATAATATACATGCAGTAGAGTACTGTACAACCTCCATAATATACATGCAGTAGAGTACTGTACAACCTCCATAATATACATGCAGTAGAGTACTGTACAACCTCCATAATATACATGCAGTAGAGTACTGTACAACCTCCATAATATACATGCAGTAGAGTACTGTACAACCTCCATAATATACATGCAGTAGAGTACTGTACAACCTCCATAATATACATGCAGTAGAGTACTGTACAACCTCCATAATATACATGCAGTAGAGTACTGTACAACCTCCATAATATACATGCAGTAGAGTACTGTACAACCTCCATAATATACATGCAGTAGAGTACTGTACAACCTCCATAATATACATGCAGTAGAGTACTGTACAACCTCCATAATATACATGCAGTAGAGTACTGTACAACCTCCATAATATACATGCAGTAGAGTACTGTACAACCTCCATAATATACATGCAGTAGAGTACTGTACAACCTCCATAATATACATGCAGTAGAGTACTGTACAACCTCCATAATATACATGCAGTAGAGTACTGTACAACCTCCATAATATACATGCAGTAGAGTACTGTACAACCTCCATAATATACATGCAGTAGAGTACTGTACAACCTCCATAATATACATGCAGTAGAGTACTGTACAACCTCCATAATATACATGCAGTAGAGTACTGTACAACCTCCATAATATACATGCAGTAGAGTACTGTACAACCTCCATAATATACATGCAGTAGAGTACTGTACAACCTCCATAATATACATGCAGTAGAGTACTGTACAACCTCCATAATATACATGCAGTAGAGTACTGTACAACCTCCATAATATACATGCAGTAGAGTACTGTACAACCTCCATAATATACATGCAGTAGAGTACTGTACAACCTCCATAATATACATGCAGTAGAGTACTGTACAACCTCCATAATATACATGCAGTAGAGTACTGTACAACCTCCATAATATACATGCAGTAGAGTACTGTACAACCTCCATAATATACATGCAGTAGAG
This sequence comes from Nemertoderma westbladi, assembly GCA_032718475.1. Taxonomy (NCBI): domain Eukaryota; kingdom Metazoa; phylum Xenacoelomorpha; order Nemertodermatida; family Nemertodermatidae; genus Nemertoderma; species Nemertoderma westbladi. The sequence goes on along the minus strand of JAUCBJ010003556.1, from coordinate 2,112 downwards.
TACTGTACAACCTCCATAATATACATGCAGTAGAGTACTGTACAACCTCCATAATATACATGCAGTAGAGTACTGTACAACCTCCATAATATACATGCAGTAGAGTACTGTACAACCTCCATAATATACATGCAGTAGAGTACTGTACAACCTCCATAATATACATGCAGTAGAGTACTGTACAACCTCCATAATATACATGCAGTAGAGTACTGTACAACCTCCATAATATACATGCAGTAGAGTACTGTACAACCTCCATAATATACATGCAGTAGAGTACTGTACAACCTCCATAATATACATGCAGTAGAGTACTGTACAACCTCCATAATATACATGCAGTAGAGTACTGTACAACCTCCATAATATACATGCAGTAGAGTACTGTACAACCTCCATAATATACATGCAGTAGAGTACTGTACAACCTCCATAATATACATGCAGTAGAGTACTGTACAACCTCCATAATATACATGCAGTAGAGTACTGTACAACCTCCATAATATACATGCAGTAGAGTACTGTACAACCTCCATAATATACATGCAGTAGAGTACTGTACAACCTCCATAATATACATGCAGTAGAGTACTGTACAACCTCCATAATATACATGCAGTAGAGTACTGTACAACCTCCATAATATACATGCAGTAGAGTACTGTACAACCTCCATAATATACATGCAGTAGAGTACTGTACAACCTCCATAATATACATGCAGTAGAGTACTGTACAACCTCCATAATATACATGCAGTAGAGTACTGTACAACCTCCATAATATACATGCAGTAGAGTACTGTACAACCTCCATAATATACATGCAGTAGAGTACTGTACAACCTCCATAATATACATGCAGTAGAGTACTGTACAACCTCCATAATATACATGCAGTAGAGTACTGTACAACCTCCATAATATACATGCAGTAGAGTACTGTACAACCTCCATAATATACATGCAGTAGAGTACTGTACAACCTCCATAATATACATGCAGTAGAGTACTGTACAACCTCCATAATATACATGCAGTAGAGTACTGTACAACCTCCATAATATACATGCAGTAGAGTACTGTACAACCTCCATAATATACATGCAGTAGAGTACTGTACAACCTCCATAATATACATGCAGTAGAGTACTGTACAACCTCCATAATATACATGCAGTAGAGTACTGTACAACCTCCATAATATACATGCAGTAGAGTACTGTACAACCTCCATAATATACATGCAGTAGAGTACTGTACAACCTCCATAATATACATGCAGTAGAGTACTGTACAACCTCCATAATATACATGCAGTAGAGTACTGTACAACCTCCATAATATACATGCAGTAGAGTACTGTACAACCTCCATAATATACATGCAGTAGAGTACTGTACAACCTCCATAATATACATGCAGTAGAGTACTGTACAACCTCCATAATATACATGCAGTAGAGTACTGTACAACCTCCATAATATACATGCAGTAGAGTACTGTACAACCTCCATAATATACATGCAGTAGAGTACTGTACAACCTCCATAATATACATGCAGTAGAGTACTGTACAACCTCCATAATATACATGCAGTAGAGTACTGTACAACCTCCATAATATACATGCAGTAGAGTACTGTACAACCTCCATAATATACATGCAGTAGAGTACTGTACAACCTCCATAATATACATGCAGTAGAGTACTGTACAACCTCCATAATATACATGCAGTAGAGTACTGTACAACCTCCATAATATACATGCAGTAGAGTACTGTACAACCTCCATAATATACATGCAGTAGAGTACTGTACAACCTCCATAATATACATGCAGTAGAGTACTGTACAACCTCCATAATATACATGCAGTAGAGTACTGTACAACCTCCATAATATACATGCAGTAGAGTACTGTACAACCTCCATAATATACATGCAGTAGAGTACTGTACAACCTCCATAATATACATGCAGTAGAGTACTGTACAACCTCCATAATATACATGCAGTAGAGTACTGTACAACCTCCATAATATACATGCAGTAGAGTACTGTACAACCTCCATAATATACATGCAGTAGAGTACTGTACAACC
>JAUCBJ010003555.1:0-30356 GCA_032718475.1 Nemertoderma westbladi | reverse complement strand
ACTCTCAGGTCTTGCATATGATCGTCTTCATCTTCCAGCAACTCCTGTTGTATGGGTCGGATATGAAGGCGATTTCTCCACAAGACTCTCCCAGATGGAAATCGGAGACGGTAACGCCGATGGTTTGATGTAGTGAGGACCGTGGCCAATCGATCCCATCGTTTTGAAAGGACATTCTGGACTATAACTTTCGTGCCAGTTTTTATAGGTACAAGAGAAATTGCAGACCGATCATAGTAGAACTTTCGTTTTGCCGCCGTATTAAGTCTATCTTGATTGGCGGATTCGGTATCCTTCTGCCACTCAGAGGAGTATGCAGACCAATGTGTTGGGACGAGGGACCTCAAGGGGTGACCAAATAACCTTTGTGAAGGGGATAGTCCATCCTCGTTGGGAACATTACGGAGTTCAAGAAGACCGGATAGAAAGTTGTCACTGGAGATATTGCCACCTGATTTTCGTAGCAGCAATTTTACTTTCTTAACATTTACTTCAGCATGGCCATTTCCTTTGGGGTAATGTGGAGATGAAGGTATCCATGTAACTCCCCAGTTAGAAAGGAAATGGCGCATCTCTTCAGCTGCAAATTGGGGCCCATTATCGCTTGTTAAAACATTAGGAACTCCCATTGTGGAAAAATATCGTTTCAATACTCGGATCGTATCTGTCGCAGATGGTGTATGAATAAAGTTATCAACAAGAGGATACCCAGTGTATCGATCCGCGTAAATGATGTAATATTTATTGTCATATTGGAAAAAGTCAGTTGATACAGATGCAAATGCACGCTTCGGGATATCATGTTGGATCATTGGCTCGGGTGAAAGTGATGGTTGGCAACGTTGACATTCAAAGCATGCCTCGACGGTAGATTTAATGTCTGAAGTATATCCTGGCCAAAATACACACTGTCGTGCACGACGCTTTGTTCTTTCAATACCCTGGTGACTGGAATGTAATTTACGTAAAACCTCTTTCACCTCAGATGGTGGAATTACTATCTGTTGACCGCGGAGTATCAGACCCCCATGAATAGAGAGTTCATCTTTGAATTTTTTGAATGAAGCGACATAAGTCGATTTGCAAGCATTATCACTAAAATCAGATAGAATAGCAGATATCAATTGTTGATAATCATTGTCATTATCAGCGCGCATGTGTAACTCCTCAAGGATCAAATCCGGGACATTTCTAATCGTGTTATCTATAACATTCATAAAGAGAGTTGCCTGCTCGGAAATGATCGTTTCTTCGTCATCATCATTGGTCGGTCTATCAACAGGCGACCTAGATAGGGCATCAGGTATTGCATGTTCTTTACCTTTTTTCCACGTTACATTAAATGTATATCCTGTTAATTTAGAACGATAGTTAAGAACACGTGTATTATCTATGTCGATCAACCCATATTTATTAAATAATGAAACTAACGGTTGGTGATCAGTTACCACTGTAAAATTGGGAAGGCCGGACAAATACACGTGGCATTTCTTTATTGCCCATACAATGGCGAGTGCCTCGAGTTCTACCATTGCGTATCTAGACTCGACGTCTCTTAAGAATCGGCTTCTACATTGAATTAACCTCCAAATACCTTCCTGTTTCTGCAATAAAATGAACCCAAGTCCATTCAAGCGAGAGGCATCCGTTTCTAGAACAGTTTCATACGATGGGTCAAACATAGCTAACACTGGCGGAGATACCAAAAGACGTTTAACTGCTTGAAAAGCTGAAGAGTGATCTGGTAGCCAGATGAAATCATTACGGGTTTTCAATAAATCACGGAGGGGACCTGCGGCACCAGCAATACCGGAACTAAAAGACCCTAACTGGTTAACGAGGCCAAGGAAGCTCCTGAGATTAGATCGAGTAGTTGGAATAGGGAATTCGGATATGGCACTAACTTTCTTCTCATCTACCGAAATGCTGCCGTGAGAAATATTATATCCAACAAAATGGATTGTTTCAGCACACAGAGTTGATTTTGCTTTATTCACGGTAATATTATGATATGCACATCTCTCGAGTACATCACAGACAATGCGAATTATCCCCTGAATGGTCGATGAACCTATACCGACGTCATCAATGACCTTTTGGACGTTAAGGTCAACTAAAGCACAGTCGCCCCTATATGAATAACTATCTCCGGTTGAGACAAATCCCATTGGAGATCGCAGAAACTTGTATTTACCAAATGGTGTTATGAACACTGTAAGATCTTGAGCAGCCTCATCCAGAGGCATTTGCCAATACCCTTTTACGAAATCCAGTTTAGCAAAAAACTTATCAGTTGGTAAAAAGCCAGACACAGCTTCGGCTGGGGTCTTTGTATGATATGAAGTCCGCAGTACTTGGGAATTTAACTTAGTCAAATCTACACAAAGTCTAATATTGCCATTTGGATCATTGGGTTTTGGCGTTATAACAATCGGATGACACCACTGTGTCGGAATATCGCCTACAGGTTCTATAATTTTACTTTTAACCATATAGTCTAGGTTTTCTTTGACTTTATCCCGCAATGCGTATGGCACTTGTCGGGCAGCATGAATTGCAAAAGGTATTGCGTCAGGTTTAAGTGTAACTGTCATTGGTGACCCAACAACACCACCTGTCATTGGGCGTAACCCCTCCACATCATTGAATACTATAGAATATATAGAGTATAGTTTCTGGAGGATTTCATTGCTAATGTTTACTGTTAAATCGGATTTAGGTAAACTTTCTATCCATTGTTCACGATTTGGCCAAATTTCGGCTGGGATTGGTGCTACTAAAGCATCGACAACAGAATCATCGCTTTGGGTGATTGCGTCAACTCCGGACAAGTACATATTGTTGCGATTATCTGTATTAGTAGATACAGGATGAGGAAATGATGGACTAACAATCTTTAATTGTTTACAATCATCGAGAGAGAGGTAACAACCAATGACATCAAAACAAACAACTACTGTAGTTTTAGTCACTACATCACTAACCATAATGGTGGCATTAAACGTACCTGCTTGTTCTAGAATACCACCTCCAACTGTCTTTATTCGACATCTTAACTTGGGTCCGAGTTCGAAGTGGTTCACAAAACCAGAAGAGTTATAAGGCTCAATGCCCATAACGGTAACGCCAGCACCTGTATCTGCCATCATAGTAAACATAGATGATATGTTTCCCGAAACATCAGATGGAGTAATACACACTTCAAGTAAGGGTTGAGGAAAATTCTGTAAAGGTGATATGAATATATCATTAGTTGATCCTTTTGTTGGAATTGTATGAAAAACACTAATAACTAAATTCGCGTCTTCATCGTCGTCATAGAAGTCAGAACCATCGTTGACAATGTCTTCATGATCTGGTTCATTATAATCTGACAATTCAATGGCTGCAACCAATCTGGACGGACAAACGGTAGAATAATGTCCTGTACCGGAACAGGAAACGCATTTTGCATTGCGAGCTGGACAATTTTTGGGTGGGTGTGGTTGTTGTCCACATCGGCCACACCTACGGCCATAATTAACTTTATTACCCTCCTTAAATTTTGGATGTTCCGGTTTGGGAGGTTTATTATCAGCCCCTTTAAACTTCATTTTACGTTTATTATATTCTGTTCTCCCAGCATTAACAGATACACCAGAACTGTGACTTTGCCCTAATGACTTAGTAGCTATACGGGCCGATTCCAATGCAACAATAAACTTACGAGAATCATTAAAGTTTAGCGGGGGATCTTTTTCTATTAGTTTTTGTTTATCTTCTTCTTCTGACATCGCCAATATGAGTAATGCTGCATGTAGACGGTCGGCGGTTACAATACTTGTATTTGCATATTCTCCGAGTTCTTGAATTTCGTTACATAATGAGGTGTATGACTGGCCGTCCGATTGGCGGATGGAGAGGAGTACACGCCAATCCAGGTTTGAATTACGCAATGATCGGAGGTAATCGCGGATTTGTTCGTGAATTATATCGATATCAAGTGTTGTATCAGGAAGAATTTCTAGAGCCCAGTGTATAATTGATAAAAACCCTGGTGAGCAACAGTCCCAAAAGGCTGCAACTCGCGTTTCGCGGGAACGGGCTGGAAAGTCCATAAGTCTGGAATAATTATTCCATAATGCACGCCACTCTTTAAAGCGACGGAAATCCGTATCGGATTCTAGGGTTGGAGGACGTCGTGCAGAAATCTTTGGAAGATCGGTACCGGTAACGGACCTAGAGTTACCTGTACTCACAGCGACGGGACCTCCTCGTGGTGTAGTAGCTGCAGCAACTGCTATGGCAGTATCACGATCTTGGTAAACTCTAGCTAAAACTTCATATTCAGCCAGTTTTTCACGGACATCCAAAAGAAGATCTTCCATATCGGAAATATCTTTGTCGTCATCGTCTGGACTCGAATCCGGATGGCATATTACAGCCATATTCGCATCCTGAAATCTGGTAAACTTTTTATCCCAGTCGGCTAGACGAGTTGCTAGTGAAGTAGGGAACGATTTACAGCGTTGGTCAGGCAGCAACGCTTCGTATTTTTGTAATGCATCCAAACCAGCGTTCCGGGCTTTGGTCACAGCCGATTTGAATCCACGTCGAGAAGATTTCAAACGCGGTAGGTCAGTAACACACTGCGCCATATTATGTTCGTTAGGAAATATGTTAGGATCTAGACCAAATAACATATATAATATCTTATAAAGATCAGATATCCTAACGACAGGCAACCAGGGCAGGTACACTACTAAAGTATGTATATGCTGTACTACCAGCCTACTAACTGCACTGTAACGTACCGGTAACAGTACCAAAATATACCACCACTGACCCGGCCGCAGCCCACCCACCACTAACCCGGCCGCAGCCCACCCACCACTGACCCGGCCCCGAGCCACCCACCACTGACCCGGCCCCGAGCCACCCACCACTGACCCGGCCGCAGCCCACCCACCACTGACCCGGCCCCGAGCCATCCACCACTGACCCGGCCGCAGCCCACCCACCACTGACCCGGCCCCGAGCCACCCACCACTGACCCGGCCCCGAGCCACCCACCACTGACCCGGCCGCAGCCCACCCACCACTGACCCGGCCGCAGCCCACCCACCACTGACCCGGCCCCGAGCCATCCACTACTGACCCGGCCCCGAGCCACCCTCCACTGACCCGGCCGCAGCCCACCCACCACTGACCCGGCCCCGGGCTACCCACCACTGACCCGGCCACAGCCCACCCACCACTGACCCGGCCCCGAGCCACCCACCACTGACCCGGCCCCAGCCCACCCACCACTGACCCGGCCGCAGCCCCCCCACTACTGACCCGGCCCCGAGCCACCCACCACTGACCCGGCCGCAGCCCCCCCCACCACTGACCCGGCCCCGAGCCATCCACCACTGACCCGGCCCCGAGCCATCCACCACTGACCCGGCCCCGAGCCACCCACCACTTTAAATCCGGCCCTGGATGGTGGAACCTGTTAGAACACATAAATCAACTGCTGCTCCTCAAACATGTTGCCTTATTATTAATAAATAAATAAATAACGTAATCAGAATCTACCAATATTATGCCGCTACTGATAGGAAGGCCTACTAATAGATGATGGGTACTGATCAGTAGATAGATACTGAATAATAGTCCATTTGAGAAGTAGTGATTATTTGCTAATCTTTCGTTTTGCAAACATTAAATAAATAGCAGTTAGTTGTAGCTAAGCTGATATTTCGAATATCGCCGTTAACTGAGATTTAATATGCCGCATCGTTATCACTTTGTCTTAATCCGTATTGTAAACAGTACGAGCTACAGAGGAGTTACAGATCAGCATTCATTTTCTGAAATATTTATTACAGAACCCAATTGTTGTCAATATTTTTACTTTTTTTTTTCCAAACGCCCTTTATTTGCTACGCTGGGTAAATATTATATATATATCTAAAGTATAGTGAACATATTGTTAAAACAAACTACTAGGTAAATTATTTACTGCAGGAAGCGAACAGATACACACCCGTGAACGGTGAACCCCCAGCATACATTGACATTTTAGGAACGTAATAGGTTTCTTAAAATTTAGGAGGCAAGACAATTTGATTGATTGTAATTCTCTTTTGATTGTTTGAAGTTCGATTGGATTAACTTGTATTAATTTTGTGGATAATTATTATTAATATTTATGTAAAAAAGCAGTCAAAACTGTACTATCAAATTAACACTAGCAACCTTTCAAATATACAGTAGGCCTAATAGTAATAAATACCTGTTTGCATAAAGAACACTAGCTAAATAGTTCATATTAATAATTATGGGTACTAAAAAACAATTTAATAAAATGCTGATCTATACTGAACTCTATGCTGTCATATTGGTCCGTTGCACGGGAAACTGTTTCATCGTCATCTTCAAAATCGAGAAGAGACATATTTTGTTGACAGTTTTTATTGTATTTACGCCCTTTTTCGGTATCATATTTTATATCATCGAGGAAAACTGGTGGTTGTATCTCTTTACGTTGAAGTTCATCGAAGTTGATATGTCTAAAGAACTCGTGTTCCTTAACTTCATCCAAATCTCCCTTCGTACCTAGTCTGTAACTCGTGGGCTTTATTAAAAAGTCCTCTATAATATTTATAGCTAGGGGTGAAGTCTTCTTCGGAAGATAATCCAAATCGGGTTCGTTCACGCAAATTGCATCCGGTATAGCGTGGCTTGAGACAATTTGTTTTTCGATTGACCACTCAAATGGGGTTGTCCCTGATAGCATTTTGTATATAAGAACACCGAGCGACCACCAATCTGATGAAATAGAGTATTCCCCCCCTGAAACTTTTTCTGGAGAATAATAAGACCAGCTTGATCTTGTAGATTCGTCTTGGTGCCTATCTATTTCTGCATATCCGAAATCGCCCAGTAAAATATGGCCTCCTTTATGAAGGAAAACGTTCCGCGGTTCTAATTTATTGTAAATAATTCCCTTTTTATGCAAATATCCAAGAGCGCATGCTATTTCAGCGGCATAGAACCGAGCTTGATGTTCATTGAAAGTAAATCTCTCCAAATGATGATTCAATAGAAGACCACCTTTGGCGTAGGTCAACATAAAGTGTGCATGAGTCTCGTTTTGAAAAAAGAAATGTAATTTAACAATGAATGGGTGATTGATGTTTCTCAGTGGATTTTTATCATTATTATATGATGACAAGAGATTCTGCGCCAGTGGAGTTAAGTAGCGTACAGGAATGATCTTCATGGCGTAGTGTTTCCCGAATCGGCGAACATACAATACCACCGAACGGCGTCCATTACCAATAGACTTGACTCGACGAAAATCATCCGGTCTAGCGAGCCTCGGAAATCGCCCCTGGTCTCTTTCCCTGCACGATATCACTCGTAAAATTCTTCCCAATGAACCTGGGGTCTGCGATATAACAGAGCCGTGTCCTATTTCTGACAAGATTGCACCTTTGCCTTCTTTTTCAGGATTCTGATCTGATGAACCATCATCTGAAGTTTCACTCGCGACCCTCTCTCTCTCATAACATCCGGTTATAAGTTGTCGAATCCTTTCTCTGATTGTAACGCGTTGTATGTTTACTCTCTGTCCTGCTGTTTCCTCAACATCTCCATATGTTGACTCTCCATCATCACCCCTTATGAATGCTAAAAACCGCCGAATAAAATCCATAATGGGTGATTGATAACTCTATTTTTCTTCTACTTTATGGACTTCTACAGAAGAGCGCGTAGTGGTTTAATTTTTATCCTGTGTTACTTTTATTTATTCAATATACTTTTGAGTACATTCTACTTAGTCTACTTTGTTCTACATTCTATTTTGAGAAAAAATATGATTAATATAATTACCGTGTACGGTTTTATTGGTACTGTAGCTAGTGATTTTGCTTTACGGTTGCTATATTTGATTTTGATTTGATAACAGTAGGCCTATAATTCAATAAATGTAAAAGTACGGTAACATTTTTTTTTTAATTTAAAATCCGGGATATTGACTAATATACATGCCAAATATTGAAAAAGTGTCGAATATTACCAAGGCCATCGTAATACCATAATACCATTGTAATCAAGGCGTACTATATACAAGGCCATGCCATCTGACTGGGGGCAAGATTTTTTTACAACAATTTGATATTTTGATATGGGGAGAGTTCTATAAATTTTCATTTGCTGCAATTTGGTCATGGTCAACGAACGAACTTGAAAATTTTATGGTAGCTAGTGTTTTAGGTAGGTTTAGCTAGTAATTTCGACACTGGTTCCGATATCCTACTTCCTTCTATAAATATTTTGTAGTACATAGTTCTTATTACTATTGGTATATGTTCCAGAAGATGTTAGCTATTCATTTTAAATAAAATTATGTTCTAGAACAAAAATATTTTGTTCTAGAACATTTTTTAGAAAAAAATCTGGATTCTATTTAAAACGCATAGAAACGTTCTAAAACGTGTTTAAAATTTTTAAAATTCTAAAATAAAAACATTTTCAAAATTTTTTTTTCAAAATTTTTTTTTCACAATATTTTTTTTCACAATTTTTTTATTGATTTTAAACACGTTTTAGAACGATTCCATGCGTTTTAAATATAATCCAGAATTTTTTATAAAAAATGTTCTAGAACAAAAAATATTTGTTCTAGAACATTTTTTTTTTAAATTAATAGCTAACATGTTCTGGAACATTTTCTATACGAATAGTAATAAGAACTACAGTAGCTACTACAAAATATTTATAAAAGGAAGTAGGATGTCGGAACCAGTGTCAAAATTACTACTAAACCTACATAAAATTTTGTATCTTACTTAACGAGGATGCTTCAATTACGTCCATTGACCAAATTGCAGCAAATGAAAATTTATCTAACTCTCCCCATATCTAAATATCAAATTGTTGTAAAAAAATCTTGCCCCCAGTCACCCCTTCCAGTTAACTCGATGACATGGCCTTGTATATAGTACGCCTTGATTGTAATACGATGGCCTTGATATTACTGCATTATAAATAACGAATATTAGCTAAAATTATTATTAGCTATTAGCTTAAATTTATGCATTTCTACAGGCCTATACAGTGCACCATCTCCCTTACAAAAACCATTTTTAGCAAATCGGAGCCCCCCCCCCCTAATTATTTTAAAATTTCAATAAAATACGACGAAATTTTGTATGATGATAGTTCGACAACTTTTCCTGCCGCTTGCAGAGCCGGATTTTTAATTTTCTGAGCAATGATACAAGAACCCGGTAAAAATCATCTATTTCGCAATATTTTAGCCACCTCCGTCGGCTACATTTTTCGTCTTTGGAATGTAATCTGGATATCATTAGAACCGCCTTCATCTGCAGAATCCGAATCTGAAAACCGTTTTACATTTCACAAAAATTACCAAAGATATTATCAAAATGCAAAGGTGTAAGAAATTTTGAAATGTAATTCGTTATAATTCTAGTGTTTTATTTACTCAATTCTCGAATATTAATTAATTAAACGAAAGACAATGGAGAGTTTTAAAACCTCAACTTAGTCCCGTCGTTGTTCCGGAGACTTGAAGTTGTCTTATAAACTGACCAGTAGGTCCAATAATCATAAAAAAACACCTTCTCTATTAAAATTGTGTGCTCTTTCTCGTGGAGATACAGTATCCAATTGTCACCACAGAGCACATAAATGTGCAGAAATTAAATTCAAATCCCAACATAAAAGTTAGCAAACCAACAACTGGGCTTTACCTTCGAGGTCACCGTAGTCCTCTTTCCTATACCACCGTGCCAGCAGAGGATCCGCGGCTTACTTCCAACCTATGCCCCTCTTTTTCCTGAATGATTTTAAGGGGTGCGGCGATCGAAAGGTGATGAAAAGCTACTGCGACACGATGCCTACGGATAGGAACCGCATAATATACCTCAACAATGCGTCCAAGCAGAACATTTCGTAGTGAAGTATACTGTGAGGGTGTCAGACTCTTGAGATGATGAGAAGATATTGTATTTGGAGAACTGGAGAGACAAAAAACTAGATACAATTATTATTTTATTTTAATTATTTCTAGGTAACTGTAGACTAATACTTAATCTCTATTTAATGTATAATAAATCAATACAAAATAATTCCATTCTTTGAATTAAATATTTATATTTTCGAAAAAAAAATAACATAGGTGTTCCGGAAAAAAAAAAAAAAGTTAGCAAAACAAAGGCATTATTGGTATCTCTATCAAAAATTGATACCATCTGGAAATCAGATCTCTCCAGGCACTGAAGACTAAGTTCTTTCGAGTCATAGTGGAAAGTATACTTTTATACGGAGGTGAGGCCTGGACTCTGACTAAATCAATTGAACAACGAATTGATGGTTGCTACACAAGACTACTAAGAACAAAACTAAACATCAGCTGGAGACAACACATGACAAACGCCAAGCTTTATGGTACAATACCACCTGTATCAACCACCCTCCGTGAACGCAGATTAAGATTCAGTGGGCACTGCTGGCGAAGTAAAGACGAGGTCATACCAGAGCTACTTTTGTGGTAACCAACTCAAAGAAAGCGTAGTCGTGGACGACCGACTATAAGTGCTATAACATATATAGACCAACTTGAAAGATATGCTGGACTTGATTAAAAACGAAACTGCGACAACTATGGAGAATAGGGAAACCTGGAAGGGTCTCATTTCCACTGTCCGAACTTGCTCGATCTAGTAGTAGTATCTGTACCTCACGTAGCGTTATACAAAGTGTTTTATCGTGGAAAAATAAAATAGATATCTTACCTGGAAATACAAATAGTTATCTACGACAATATGTTATCATAGTAATGGATAATATTATTTTGGCAATATCTTACAAAGTTACATCTCCAACACAAAGGTAACAATATATTATCTTTTGTTTGAACAATTGCGATTGAGTGTGAATGGAGCGATTATAAAGGATTAGAGATAACCCAATATCCGTAAACACTAACCCTGGAATATGGTGAAATTAAAGTCACTGGGCAAATAACAGGCTATATAATGTCTATTGCTGTTGTTCGTGTGCGGTTTGTACCTGCTTTATAACTTTTTGTGCGCTATAACACCGATCAACTACTACTAGGTTAGGGCTAGATTACCCATCAGCCAGTTGTCATTTGTTGAAATCCTTTGTGTTAGTTATTGTTTTTAAACCAGAATAATAAGTTTGGGAAACACATTAATTAATTACATTGGTAATTCTTAGCTGTTAGTTACTGAGTATTATTAATGATGAGTTACTCATCAGATGAATCAGACACCGATGATGAGTTCCGTAGTAATTTGCCTTTTGGTGAAGAAGTACTTTTTTGGATAAACAAGGTAAGTTTGCGATAATAATGACCTATAGGTTCCTATAGTACTGATCTATAGGTTCATATAGTACTGATCTATAGGTTCATATAGTACTGATCTATAGGTTCCTATAGTACTGATCTATAGGTTCATATAGTACTGATCTATAGGTTCTTTATAGTACTGATCTATAGGTTCATATAGTACTGATCTATAGTTCTTTAAAGTACCGATCTATAGATCCATACAGCACTGAACTATAGGTCCATATAGTACCGATCTATAGATTCATATAGTACTGATCTATAGATTCATATAGTACTGATCTATAGATTCATATAGTACCGATCTATAGATTCATACAGAACTGATCTATAGGTTCATATAGTACTGATCTATATGTTCTTTATAGTACCGATCTATAGATTCATACAGTACTGATCTATAGGTTCATATAGTACTGATCTATAGGTCCATATAGTACTGATCTATAGGATCTTTATAGTACCGATCTATAGATTCATACAGTACTGATCTATAGGTTCATATAGTACTGATCTATAGTTCTTTATAGTACCGATCTATAGGTTCATATAGTACTGATCTATAGGTTCATATAGTACTGATCTATAGGTTCATATAGTACTGATCTATAGGTTCATATAGTACTGATCTATAGGTCCATATAGTAGCGATCTATAGGTTCATATAGTACTGATCTATAGGTTCATATAGTACCGATCTATAGGTTCATATAGTACCGATCTATAGGTTCATATAGTACCGATCTATAGGTCCATATAGTACCGATCTATAGGTTCATATAGTACTGATCTATAGGTTCATATAGTACCGATCTATAGGTCCATATAGTACCGATCTATAGGTTCATATAGTACTGATCTATAGGTTCATATAGTACCGATCTATAGGTTCATATAGTACTGATCTATAGGTTCATATAGTACTGATCTATAGGTTCTTTATAGTACCGATCTATAGATTCATACAGTACTGATCTATAGGTTCATATAGTACTGATCTATAGATTCATATAGTACTGATCTATAGATTCATATAGTACTGATCTATAGGTTCTTTATAGTACCGATCTATAGATTCATACAGTACTGATCTATAGGTTCATATAGTACTGATCTATAGTTCTTTATAGTACCGATCTATAGGTTCATATAGTACTGATCTATAGGTTCCTACAGTACTGATCTATAGGTTCCTATAGTACTGATCTATAGGTTCCTATAGTACTGATCTATAGGTTCTTTATAGTACCGATCTATAGATTCATACAGTACTGATCTATAGGTTCATATAGTACTGATCTATAGTTCTTTATAGTACCGATCTATAGGTTCATATAGTACTGATCTATAGGTTCCTATAGTACTGATCTATAGGTTCCTATAGTACTGATCTATAGGTTCTTTATAGTACCGATCTATAGGTTCCTATAGTACCGATCGATATGTTCCTATAGTACTGATCTATAGGTTCCTATCGTACTGATCTATAGGTCCATATAGTACCGATCTATAGGTTCATATAGTACTGATCTATAGGTTCATATTGTACTGATCTATAGGTTCATATAGTACCGATCTATAGGTTCATATAGTACTGATCTATAGATTCATATAGTACTGATCTATAGGTTCATATAGTACTGATCTATAGGTTCATATAGTACTGATCTATAGGTTCATATAGTACTGATCTATAGATTCATATAGTACTGATCTATAGATTCATATAGTACTGATCTATAGGTTCATATAGTACTGATCTATAGGTTCATATAGTACTGATCTATAGGTTCATATAGTACTGATCTATAGGTTCATATAGTACTGATCTATAGGTTCATATAGTACTGATCTATAGGTTCATATAGTACTGATCTATAGGTTCATATAGTACTGATCTATAGGTTCATATAGTACTGATCTATAGGTTCCTATAGTACTGATCTATAGGTTCATATAGTACTAATCTATAGGTTCATATAGTACTGATCTATAGGTTCATATAGTACTAATCTATAGGTTCATATAGTACTGATCTATAGGTTCATATAGTACTGATCTATAGATTCATATAGTACTGATCTATAGATTCATATAGTACTGATCTATAGGTTCATATAGTACTGATCTATAGGTTCATATAGTACTGATCTATAGGTTCATATAGTACTGATCTATAGGTTCATATAGTACTGATCTATAGGTTCCTATAGTACTGATCTATAGGTTCATATAGTACTAATCTATAGGTTCATATAGTACTGATCTATAGGTTCATATAGTACTGATCTATAGGTTCATATAGTACTGATCTATAGGTTCCTATAGTACTGATCTATAGGTTCATATAGTACTGATCTATAGGTTCATATAGTACTGATCTATAGGTTCATATAGTACTGATCTATAGGTTCATATAGTACCGATCTATAGGTTCATATAGTACCGATCTATAGGTCCATATAGTACCGATCTATAGGTTCATATAGTACTGATCTATAGGTTCATATAGTACCGATCTATAGGTCCATATAGTACCGATCTATAGGTTCATATAGTACTGATCTATAGGTTCATATAGTACCGATCTATAGGTTCATATAGTACTGATCTATAGGTTCATATAGTACTGATCTATAGGTTCTTTATAGTACCGATCTATAGATTCATACAGTACTGATCTATAGGTTCATATAGTACTGATCTATAGATTCATATAGTACTGATCTATAGATTCATATAGTACTGATCTATAGGTTCTTTATAGTACCGATCTATAGATTCATACAGTACTGATCTATAGGTTCATATAGTACTGATCTATAGTTCTTCATAGTACCGATCTATAGGTTCATATAGTACTGATCTATAGGTTCCTACAGTACTGATCTATAGGTTCCTATAGTACTGATCTATAGGTTCCTATAGTACTGATCTATAGGTTCTTTATAGTACCGATCTATAGATTCATACAGTACTGATCTATAGGTTCATATAGTACTGATCTATAGTTCTTTATAGTACCGATCTATAGGTTCATATAGTACTGATCTATAGGTTCCTATAGTACTGATCTATAGGTTCCTATAGTACTGATCTATAGGTTCTTTATAGTACCGATCTATAGGTTCCTATAGTACCGATCTATATGTTCCTATAGTACTGATCTATAGGTTCCTATCGTACTGATCTATAGGTCCATATAGTACCGATCTATAGGTTCATATAGTACTGATCTATAGGTTCATATTGTACTGATCTATAGGTTCATATAGTACCGATCTATAGGTTCATATAGTACTGATCTATAGATTCATATAGTACTGATCTATAGGTTCATATAGTACTGATCTATAGGTTCATATAGTACTGATCTATAGGTTCATATAGTACTGATCTATAGGTTCATATAGTACTGATCTATAGGTTCATATAGTACTGATCTATAGATTCATATAGTACTGATCTATAGATTCATATAGTACTGGTCTATAGGTTCATATAGTACTGATCTATAGGTCCATATAGTACCGATCTATAGGTTCATATAGTACTGATCTATAGGTTCATATAGTACCGATCTATAGGTTCATATAGTACTGATCTATAGGTTCATATAGTACTGATCTATAGGTTCTTTATAGTACCGATCTATAGATTCATACAGTACTGATCTATAGGTTCATATAGTACTGATCTATAGATTCATATAGTACTGATCTATAGATTCATATAGTACTGATCTATAGGTTCTTTATAGTACCGATCTATAGATTCATACAGTACTGATCTATAGGTTCATATAGTACTGATCTATAGTTCTTTATAGTACCGATCTATAGGTTCATATAGTACTGATCTATAGGTTCCTACAGTACTGATCTATAGGTTCCTATAGTACTGATCTATAGGTTCCTATAGTACTGATCTATAGGTTCTTTATAGTACCGATCTATAGATTCATACAGTACTGATCTATAGGTTCATATAGTACTGATCTATAGTTCTTTATAGTACCGATCTATAGGTTCATATAGTACTGATCTATAGGTTCCTATAGTACTGATCTATAGGTTCCTATAGTACTGATCTATAGGTTCTTTATAGTACCGATCTATAGGTTCCTATAGTACCGATCGATATGTTCCTATAGTACTGATCTATAGGTTCCTATCGTACTGATCTATAGGTCCATATAGTACCGATCTATAGGTTCATATAGTACTGATCTATAGGTTCATATTGTACTGATCTATAGGTTCATATAGTACCGATCTATAGGTTCATATAGTACTGATCTATAGATTCATATAGTACTGATCTATAGGTTCATATAGTACTGATCTATAGGTTCATATAGTACTGATCTATAGGTTCATATAGTACTGATCTATAGATTCATATAGTACTGATCTATAGATTCATATAGTACTGATCTATAGGTTCATATAGTACTGATCTATAGGTTCATATAGTACTGATCTATAGGTTCATATAGTACTGATCTATAGGTTCATATAGTACTGATCTATAGGTTCATATAGTACTGATCTATAGGTTCATATAGTACTGATCTATAGGTTCATATAGTACTGATCTATAGGTTCATATAGTACTGATCTATAGGTTCCTATAGTACTGATCTATAGGTTCATATAGTACTAATCTATAGGTTCATATAGTACTGATCTATAGGTTCATATAGTACTAATCTATAGGTTCATATAGTACTGATCTATAGGTTCATATAGTACTGATCTATAGATTCATATAGTACTGATCTATAGATTCATATAGTACTGATCTATAGGTTCATATAGTACTGATCTATAGGTTCATATAGTACTGATCTATAGGTTCATATAGTACTGATCTATAGGTTCATATAGTACTGATCTATAGGTTCCTATAGTACTGATCTATAGGTTCATATAGTACTAATCTATAGGTTCATATAGTACTGATCTATAGGTTCATATAGTACTGATCTATAGGTTCATATAGTACTGATCTATAGGTTCCTATAGTACTGATCTATAGGTTCATATAGTACTGATCTATAGGTTCATATAGTACTGATCTATAGGTTCATATAGTACTGATCTATAGGTTCATATAGTACCGATCTATAGGTTCATATAGTACCGATCTATAGGTCCATATAGTACCGATCTATAGGTTCATATAGTACTGATCTATAGGTTCATATAGTACCGATCTATAGGTCCATATAGTACCGATCTATAGGTTCATATAGTACTGATCTATAGGTTCATATAGTACCGATCTATAGGTTCATATAGTACTGATCTATAGGTTCATATAGTACTGATCTATAGGTTCTTTATAGTACCGATCTATAGATTCATACAGTACTGATCTATAGGTTCATATAGTACTGATCTATAGATTCATATAGTACTGATCTATAGATTCATATAGTACTGATCTATAGGTTCTTTATAGTACCGATCTATAGATTCATACAGTACTGATCTATAGGTTCATATAGTACTGATCTATAGTTCTTCATAGTGCCGATCTATAGGTTCATATAGTACTGATCTATAGGTTCCTACAGTACTGATCTATAGGTTCCTATAGTACTGATCTATAGGTTCCTATAGTACTGATCTATAGGTTCTTTATAGTACCGATCTATAGATTCATACAGTACTGATCTATAGGTTCATATAGTACTGATCTATAGTTCTTTATAGTACCGATCTATAGGTTCATATAGTACTGATCTATAGGTTCCTATAGTACTGATCTATAGGTTCCTATAGTACTGATCTATAGGTTCTTTATAGTACCGATCTATAGGTTCCTATAGTACCGATCTATATGTTCCTATAGTACTGATCTATAGGTTCCTATCGTACTGATCTATAGGTCCATATAGTACCGATCTATAGGTTCATATAGTACTGATCTATAGGTTCATATTGTACTGATCTATAGGTTCATATAGTACCGATCTATAGGTTCATATAGTACTGATCTATAGATTCATATAGTACTGATCTATAGGTTCATATAGTACTGATCTATAGGTTCATATAGTACTGATCTATAGGTTCATATAGTACTGATCTATAGGTTCATATAGTACTGATCTATAGGTTCATATAGTACTGATCTATAGATTCATATAGTACTGATCTATAGATTCATATAGTACTGGTCTATAGGTTCATATAGTACTGATCTATAGGTTCATATAGTACTGATCTATAGGTTCATATAGTACTGATCTATAGGTTCATATAGTACTGATCTATAGGTTCCTATAGTACTGATCTATAGGTTCATATAGTACTAATCTATAGGTTCATATAGTACTGATCTATAGGTTCATATAGTACTGATCTATAGGTTCATATAGTACTGATCTATAGGTTCCTATAGTACTGATCTATAGGTTCATATAGTACTGATCTATAGGTTCATATAGTACTGATCTATAGGTTCATATAGTACTGATCTATAGGTTCATATAGTACCGATCTATAGGATCATATAGTAATGATCTATAGGTTCATATAGTACTGATCTATAGATTCATATAGTACTGATCTATAGATTCATATAGTACTGATCTATAGATTCCTATAGTACTGATCTATAGGTTCATATAGTACTGATCTATAGATTCATATAGTACTGATCTATAGATTCATATAGTACTGATCTATAGATTCATATAGTACTGATCTATAGGTTCCTATAGTACTGATCTATAGGTTCATATAGTACTGATCTATAGATTCATATAGTACTGATCTATAGATTCATATAGTACTGATCAATAGATTCATATAGTACTGATCTATAGATTCCTATAGTACTGATCTATAGGTTCTTTATAGTACCGATATATAGGTTCCTATAGTACTGATCTATAGGTTCTTTATAGTACCGATCTATAGGTTCCTATAGTACTGATCTATAGGTTCTTTATAGTACCGATATATAGGTTCCTATAGTACTGATCTATAGATTCATATAGTACTGATCTATAGATTCATATAGTACTGATCTATAGATTCCTATAGTACTGATCTATAGGTTCTTTATAGTACCGATATATAGGTTCCTATAGTACTGATCTATAGATTCATATAGTACTGATCTATAGATTCATATAGTACTGATCTATAGGTTCTTTATAGTACCGATATATAGGTTCCTATAGTACTGATCTATAGATTCATATAGTACTGATCTATAGGTTCCTATAGTACTGATCTATAGGTTCTTTATAGTACCGATATATAGGTTCCTATAGTACTGATCTATAGATTCATATAGTACTGATCTATAGGTTCCTATAGTACTGATCTATAGGTTCTTTATAGTACCGATATATAGATTCCTATAGTAGGTACTGATCTATAGATTCATATAGTACTGATCTATAGATTCATATAGTACTGATCTATAGGTTCCTATAGTACTGATCTATAGGTTCATATAGTACTGATCTATAGGTCCATATAGTACTGATCTATAGATTCATATAGTACTGATATATAGGTCCATATAGTACTGATCTATAGGTTCCTATAGTACTGATCTATAGGTTCCTATAGTACTGATCTATAGGTCCCTATAGTAATGATCTATAGGTTCATATAGTACCGATCTATAGGTCCATATAGTACCGATCTATAGGTTCATATAGTACTGATATATAGGTCCAGATAGTACTGATTTATAGATTCATATAGTACTGATCTATAGATTCATATAGTACTGATTTATAGGTTCATATAGTACTGATATATAGGTCCAGATAGTACTGATCTATAGATTAATATAGTACTGATCTATAGATTCATACAGTACCGATCTATAGGTCCATATAGTACTGATCTATAGGTTCATATAGTACTCATATATAGGTCCAGATAGTACTGATCTATAGATTCATATAGTACTGATCTATAGATTCATACAGTACCGATCTATAGGTCCATATAGTACTGATCTATAGGTTCCTATAGTACTGATCTATAGGTTCATATAGTACTGATCTATAGGTTCATATAGTACTGATCTATAGGTTCCTATAGTACTGATCTATAGTTCTTTATAGTACCGATCTATAGGTTCATATAGTACTGATCTATAGGTTCTTATAGTACCGATCTATAGGTTCCTATAGTACTGATCTATAGGTTCCTATAGTACTGATCTATAGGTTCCTATAGTACTGATCTATAGGTTCATATAGTAATGATCTATAGTTCTTTATAGTACCGATCTATAGGTTCATATAGTACTGATCTATAGGTTCTTATAGTACCGATCTATAGGTTCCTATAGTACTGATCTATAGGTTCCTATAGTACTGATCTATAGGTTCCTATAGTACTGATCTAGGCTCCTATAGTACTGATCTATAGGTTCATATAGTACTGATCTATAGGTTCATATAGTACTGATATATAGGTCCAGATAGTACTGATCTATAGATTCATATAGTACTGATCTATAGATTCATACAGTACCGATCTATAGGTCCATATAGTACTGATCTATAGGTTCCTATAGTACTGATCTATAGGTTCATATAGTACTGATCTATAGGTCCATATAGTACCGATCTATAGGTTCCTATAGTACTGATCTATAGGTTCATATAGTACTGATATATAGGTCCAGATAGTATTGATCTATAGATTCATATAGTACTGATCTATAGATTCATACAGTACCGATCTATAGGTCCATATAGTACTGATCTATAGGTTCCTATAGTACTGATCTATAGGTTCATATAGTACTGATCTATAGGTCCATATAGTACCGATCTATAGGTTCCTATAGTACTTATCTATAGGTTCTTTATAGTACCGATCTATAGGTTCATATAGTACTGATCTATAGGTTCTTATAGTACAGATCTATAGGTTCCTATAGTACTGATCTATAGGTTCCTATAGTACTGATCTATAGGTTCCTATAGTACTGATCTATAGGTTCATATAGTAATGATCTATACGTTCATATAGTACTGATCTATAGGTTCATATAGTACTGATCTATAGGTTCATATAGTACTGATCTATAGGTACATATAGTACTGATCTATAGGTTCCTATAGTACTGATCTATAGGTTCATATAGTAATGACCTATAGGTTCATATAGTACTGATCTATAGGTTCATATAGTATTGATCTATAGGTTCATATAGTACTGATCTATAGGTTCATATAGTACTGATCTATAGGTTCCTATAGTACTGATCTATAGGTCCATATAGTACCGATCTATAGGTTCCTATAGTACTTATCTATAGGTTCTTTATAGTACCGATCTATAGGTACATATAGTACTGATCTATAGGTTCCTATAGTACTGATCTATAGGATCTTTATAGTACCGATGTATAGGTTAATATAGTACTGATCTATAGGTCCATATAGTACTGATCTATAGGTCCATATAGTACTGATCTATAGGTTCATATAGTACTGATCTATAGGATCTTTATAGTACCGATGTATAGGTTCCTATAGTACCGATATATAGGTTCCTATAGTACTGATCTATAGGTTCCTATAGTACTGATCTATAGATTCA
This sequence comes from Nemertoderma westbladi, assembly GCA_032718475.1. NCBI lineage: Eukaryota > Metazoa > Xenacoelomorpha > Nemertodermatida > Nemertodermatidae > Nemertoderma > Nemertoderma westbladi. The sequence continues at coordinate 9,389 of JAUCBJ010003555.1, read as the reverse complement.
TATAGTACTGATCTATAGGTTCCTATAGTACTGATCTATAGGTTCATATAGTACTGATCTATAGGTTCCTATAGTGCTGATCTATAGGTTCATATAGTATTGATCTAAGGTTCTTATAGTACTGATCTATAGGTTCATATAGTACTGATCTATAGGTTCCTATAGTACTGATCTATAGGTCCATATAGTACTGATCTATAGGTTCCTATAGTACTTATCTATAGGTTCTTTATAGTACCGATCTATAGGTTCATATAGTACTGATCTATAGGTTCCTATAGTACTGATCTATAGGATCTTTATAGTACCGATGTATAGGTTAATATAGTACTGATCTATAGGTTCTTTATAGTACCGATCTATAGGTTCATATAGTACTGATCTAAAGGATCTTTATAGTACCGATGTATAGGTTCCTATATTACCGATATATAGGTTCCTATAGTACTGATCTATAGGTTCCTATAGTACTGATCTATAGATTCATATAGTACTGATCTATAGGTTCCTATAGTACTGATCTATAGGATCTTTATAGTACCGATGTATAGGTTAATATAGTACTGATCTATAGGTTCTTTATAGTACCGATCTATAGGTTCATATAGTACTGATCTAAAGGATCTTTATAGTACCGATGTATAGGTTCCTATATTACCGATATATAGGTTCCTATAGTACTGATCTATAGGTTCCTATAGTACTGATCTATAGGTTCCTATAGTACTGATCTATAGGTTCCTATAGTACTGATCTATAGGTTCATATAGTACTGATCTATAGATTCATATAGTACTGATCTATAGGTTCCTATAGTACTGATCTATAGGTTCATATAGTACTGATCTATAGGTTCCTATAGTACTGATCTATAGGTTCATATAGTACTGATCTATAGGTTCCTATAGTACTGATCTATAGGTTCATATAATAATGATCTATAGGTTCATATAGTACTGATCTATAGGTTCCTATAGTACTGATCTATAGGTTCATATAGTACTGATCTATAGATTCATATAGTACTGAACTATAGGTTCATATAGTACTGATCTATAGGTTCCTATAGTACTGATCTATAGGTTCCTATAGTACTGATCTATAGGTTCATATAATAATGATCTATAGGTTCATATAGTACTGATCTATAGGTTCCTATAGTACTGATCTATAGGTTCCTATAGTACTGATCTATAGGTTCCTATAGTACTGATCTATAGGTTCCATTAGTACTGATCTATAGGTTCCTATAGTACTAATCTATAGGTTCTTATAGTACTGATCTATAGGTTCTTTATAGTACCGATATATAGGTTCCTATAGTACTGATCTATAGGTTTCTATAGTACTGATCTATAGGTTCCTATAGTACTGATCTATAGGTTCATATAGTACTGATCTAGGCTCCTATAGTACTGATCTATAGGTTCTTTATAGTACCGATGTATAGGTTCCTATAGTACTGATCTATAGGTTCCTATAGTACTGATCTATAGATTCATATAGTACTGATCTATAGGTTCCTATAGTACTGATCTATAGGTTCATATAGTACTGATCTATAGGTTCCTATAGTACTGATCTATAGGTTCATATAGTATTGATCTATAGGTTCATATAGTACTGATCTATAGGTTCATATAGTACTGATCTATAGGTTCCTATAGTACTGATCTATAGGTCCATATAGTACCGATCTATAGGTTCCTATAGTACTTATCTATAGGTTCTTTATAGTACCGATCTATAGGTTCATATAGTACTGATCTATAGGTTCCTATAGTACTGATCTATAGGATCTTTATAGTACCGATGTATAGGTTAATATAGTACTGATCTATAGGTTCATATAGTACTGATCTATAGGTTCATATAGTACTGATCTAAAGGATCTTTATAGTACCGATGTATAGGTTCCTATATTACCGATATATAGGTTCCTATAGTACTGATCTATAGGTTCCTATAGTACTGATCTATAGATTCATATAGTACTGATCTATAGGTTCCTATAGTACTGATCTATAGATTCATATAGTACTGATCTATAGGTTCCTATAGTACTGATCTATAGGTTCCTATAGTACTGATCTATAGGTTCCTATAGTACTGATCTATAGATTCATATAGTACTGATCTATAGGTTCCTATAGTACTGATCTATAGGTTCCTATAGTACTGATCTATAGGTTCATATAGTACTGATCTATAGATTCATATAGTACTGATCTATAGGTTCCTATAGTACTGATCTATAGATTCATATAGTACTGATCTATAGGTTCCTATAGTACTGATCTATAGGTTCCTATAGTACTGATCTATAGGTTCCTATAGTACTGATCTATAGGTTCCTATAGTACTGATCTATAGGTTCCTATAGTACTGATCTATAGATTCATATAGTACTGATCTATAGGTTCCTATAGTACTGATCTATAGGTTCATATAGTAATGATCTATAGGTTCATATAGTACTGATCTATAGGTTCCTATAGTACTGATCTATAGGTTCCTATAGTACTGATCTATAGGTTCCTATAGTACTGATCTATAGGTTCATATAGTACTGATCTATAGGTTCCTATAGTACTGATCTATAGGTTCCTATAGTACTGATCTATAGGTCCATATAGTACCGATCTATAGGTTCCTATAGTACTTATCTATAGGTTCTTTATAGTACCGATCTATAGGTACATATAGTACTGATCTATAGGTTCCTATAGTACTGATCTATAGGATCTTTATAGTACCGATGTATAGGTTAATATAGTACTGATCTATAGGTCCATATAGTACTGATCTATAGGTCCATATAGTACTGATCTATAGGTTCATATAGTACTGATCTATAGGATCTTTATAGTACCGATGTATAGGTTCCTATAGTACCGATATATAGGTTCCTATAGTACTGATCTATAGGTTCCTATAGTACTGATCTATAGATTCATATAGTACTGATCTATAGGTTCATATAGTACTGATCTATAGGTTCCTATAGTGCTGATCTATAGGTTCATATAGTATTGATCTAAGGTTCTTATAGTACTGATCTATAGGTTCATATAGTACTGATCTATAGGTTCCTATAGTACTGATCTATAGGTCCATATAGTACTGATCTATAGGTTCCTATAGTACTTATCTATAGGTTCTTTATAGTACCGATCTATAGGTTCATATAGTACTGATCTATAGGTTCCTATAGTACTGATCTATAGGATCTTTATAGTACCGATGTATAGGTTAATATAGTACTGATCTATAGGTTCTTTATAGTACCGATCTATAGGTTCATATAGTACTGATCTAAAGGATCTTTATAGTACCGATGTATAGGTTCCTATATTACCGATATATAGGTTCCTATAGTACTGATCTATAGGTTCCTATAGTACTGATCTATAGATTCATATAGTACTGATCTATAGGTTCCTATAGTACTGATCTATAGGATCTTTATAGTACCGATGTATAGGTTAATATAGTACTGATCTATAGGTTCTTTATAGTACCGATCTATAGGTTCATATAGTACTGATCTAAAGGATCTTTATAGTACCGATGTATAGGTTCCTATATTACCGATATATAGGTTCCTATAGTACTGATCTATAGGTTCCTATAGTACTGATCTATAGGTTCCTATAGTACTGATCTATAGGTTCCTATAGTACTGATCTATAGGTTCATATAGTACTGATCTATAGATTCATATAGTACTGATCTATAGGTTCCTATAGTACTGATCTATAGGTTCATATAGTACTGATCTATAGGTTCCTATAGTACTGATCTATAGGTTCATATAGTACTGATCTATAGGTTCATATCGTACTGATCTATAGGTTCATATAATAATGATCTATAGGTTCATATAGTACTGATCTATAGGTTCCTATAGTACTGATCTATAGGTTCCTATAGTACTGATCTATAGGTTCCTATAGTACTGATCTATAGGTTCCATTAGTACTGATCTATAGGTTCCTATAGTACTAATCTATAGGTTCTTATAGTACTGATCTATAGGTTCTTTATAGTACCGATATATAGGTTCCTATAGTACTGATCTATAGGCTTCTATAGTACTGATCTATAGGTTCCTATAGTACTGATCTATAGGTTCATATAGTACTGATCTAGGCTCCTATAGTACTGATCTATAGGTTCTTTATAGTACCGATGTATAGGTTCCTATAGTACCGATATATAGGTTCCTATAGTACTGATCTATAGGTTCCTATAGTACTGATCTATAGATTCATATAGTACTGATCTATAGGTTCCTATAGTACTGATCTATAGGTTCATATAGTACTGATCTATAGGTTCCTATAGTACTGATGACTATAGGTTCATATAGTATTGATCTATAGGTTCATATAGTACTGATCTATAGGTTCATATAGTACTGATCTATAGGTTCCTATAGTACTGATCTATAGGTCCATATAGTACCGATCTATAGGTTCCTATAGTACTTATCTATAGGTTCTTTATAGTACCGATCTATAGGTTCATATAGTACTGATCTATAGGTTCCTATAGTACTGATCTATAGGATCTTTATAGTACCGATGTATAGGTTAATATAGTACTGATCTATAGGTTCATATAGTACTGATCTATAGGTTCATATAGTACTGATCTAAAGGATCTTTATAGTACCGATGTATAGGTTCCTATATTACCGATATATAGGTTCCTATAGTACTGATCTATAGGTTCCTATAGTACTGATCTATAGATTCATATAGTACTGATCTATAGGTTCCTATAGTACTGATCTATAGGTTCATATAGTACTGATCTATAGATTCATATAGTACTGATCTATAGGTTCCTATAGTACTGATCTATAGATTCATATAGTACTGATCTATAGGTTCCTATAGTACTGATCTATAGGTTCCTATAGTACTGATCTATAGGTTCCTATAGTACTGATCTATAGATTCATATAGTACTGATCTATAGGTTCCTATAGTACTGATCTATAGGTTCCTATAGTACTGATCTATAGGTTCATATAGTACTGATCTATAGATTCATATAGTACTGATCTATAGGTTCCTATAGTACTGATCTATAGATTCATATAGTACTGATCTATAGGTTCCTATAGTACTGATCTATAGGTTCCTATAGTACTGATCTATAGGTTCCTATAGTACTGATCTATAGGTTCCTATAGTACTGATCTATAGGTTCCTATAGTACTGATCTATAGATTCATATAGTACTGATCTATAGGTTCCTATAGTACTGATCTATAGGTTCATATAGTACTGATCTATAGGTTCATATAGTACTGATCTATAGGTTCATATAGTACTGATCTATAGGTTCATATAGTACTGATCTATAGGTTCATATAGTACTGATCTATAGGTTCATATAGTACTGATCTATAGGTTCATATAGTACTGATCTATAGGTTCCTATAGTACTGATCTATAGGTTCCTATAGTACTGATCTATAGGTTCCTATAGTACTGATCTATAGGTTCCTATAGTACTGATCTATAGGTTCCTATAGTACTGATCTATAGGTTCATATAGTACTGATCTATAGGTTCCTATAGTACTGATCTATAGGTCCATATAGTACTGATCTATAGGTTCATATAGTACTGATCTATAGGTTCATATAGTACTGATCTATAGGTTCATATAGTACTGATCTATAGGTTCCTATAGTACTGATCTATAGGTTCCTATAGTACTGATCTATAGATTCATATAGTACTGATCTATAGGTTCCTATAGTACTGATCTATAGGTTCCATATAGTACTGATCTATAGGTTCCATATAGTACTGATCTATAGGTTCATATAGTACTGATCTATAGGTTCATATAGTACTGATCTATAGGTTCCTATAGTACTGATCTATAGGTTCCTATAGTACTGATCTATAGGTTCCTATAGTACTGATCTATAGGTTCCTATAGTACTGATCTATAGGTTCATATAGTACTGATCTATAGGTTCCTATAGTACTGATCTATAGGTTCCTATAGTACTGATCTATAGGTTCCTATAGTACTGATCTATAGGTTCCTATAGTACTGATCTATAGGTTCCTATAGTACTGATCTATAGGTTCCATATAGTACTGATCTATAGGTTCCTATAGTACTGATCTATAGGTTCTATAGTACTGATCTATAGGTTCTTATAGTACCGATCTATAGGTTCCTATAGTACTGATCTATAGGTTCCTATAGTACTGATCTATAGGTTCCTATAGTACTGATCTATAGGTTCATATAGTACTGATCTAAGGCTCCTATAGTACTGATCTATAGGTTCTTTATAGTACCGATCTATAGGTTCCTATAGTACTGATCTATAGGTTCATATAGTACTGATCTATAGGTTCCTATAGTACTGATCTATAGGATCTTTATAGTACCGATGTATAGGTTAATATAGTACTGATCTATAGGTTCATATAGTACTGATCTATAGGTTCATATAGTACTGATCTAAAGGATCTTTATAGTACCGATGTATAGGTTCCTATATTACCGATATATAGGTTCCTATAGTACTGATCTATAGGTTCCTATAGTACTGATCTATAGGATCTTTATAGTACCGATGTATAGGTTAATATAGTACTGATCTATAGGTTCATATAGTACTGATCTATAGGTTCATATAGTACTGATCTAAAGGATCTTTATAGTACCGATGTATAGGTTCCTATATTACCGATATATAGGTTCCTATAGTACTGATCTATAGGTTCCTATAGTACTGATCTATAGGTTCATATAGTACTGATCTATAGGTTCCTATAGTACTGATCTATAGGTTCATATAGTACTGATCTATAGATTCATATAGTACTGATCTATAGGTTCCTATAGTACTGATCTATAGATTCATATAGTACTGATCTATAGGTTCCTATAGTACTGATCTATAGGTTCCTATAGTACTGATCTATAGGTTCCTATAGTACTGATCTATAGGTTCATATAGTACTGATCTATAGGTTCCTATAGTACTGATCTATAGGTTCCTATAGTACTGATCTATAGGTTCATATAGTACTGATCTATAGGTTCATATAGTACTGATCTATAGGTTCCTATAGTACTGATCTATAGGTTCATATAGTACTGATCTATAGGTTCCTATAGTACTGATCTATAGGTTCCTATAGTACTGATCTATAGGTTCCTATAGTACTGATCTATAGGTTCATATAGTACTGATCTATAGGTTCCTATAGTACTGATCTATAGGTTCCTATAGTACTGATCTATAGGTTCATATAGTACTGATCTATAGGTTCCTATAGTACTGATCTATAGGTTCATATAGTACTGATCTATAGGTTCATATAGTACTGATCTATAGGTTCCTATAGTACTGATCTATAGGTTCCTATAGTACTGATCTATAGGTTCCTATAGTACTGATCTATAGGTTCATATAGTACTGATCTATAGGTTCATATAGTACTGATCTATAGGTTCCTATAGTACTGATCTATAGGTTCCTATAGTACTGATCTATAGGTTCCTATAGTACTGATCTATAGGTTCCTATAGTACTGATCTATAGGTTCATATAGTACTGATCTATAGGTTCCTATAGTACTGATCTATAGGTTCCTATAGTACTGATCTATAGGTTCCTATAGTACTGATCTATAGGTTCCTATAGTACTGATCTATAGGTTCCTATAGTACTGATCTATAGGTTCCATTAGTACTGATCTATAGGTTCCTATAGTACTAATCTATAGGTTCTTATAGTACTGATCTATAGGTTCTTTATAGTACCGATATATAGGTTCCTATAGTACTGATCTATAGGTTTCTATAGTACTGATCTATAGGTTCCTATAGTACTGATCTATAGGTTCATATAGTACTGATCTAGGCTCCTATAGTACTGATCTATAGGTTCTTTATAGTACCGATATATAGGTTCCTATAGTACTGATCTATAGCTTCATATAGTACTGATCTATAGGTTCCTATCGTACTGATCTATAGACCAAATGAGACTAGTTGAGAATATTTGGTTTGTTTTTTTATTTAATTTTAATTTCATCTGGGATAGCATTCCCAGATGGAGGGGGCCTAGAAAACTCAATGGAACGTTGTGTCTTGTGTGGGACGATAGTCTTACAAGAGGGGTGTAGAAGTTGTGGTTAGATGCTGCCCGCAGTATTGTAGCTGTGGACTGGAGATGTTTTACAAAATAAGGCTCTAAGTTCAGGAATAGAATAATAAGTTAGTATGAATATCAAACATGAACATTGAACAGGGATACCTGGAGCTTGAACATTAGGTCAAGTGGGGGAATATTAAGCTATTTGTAAGAGAGGCTTAGAGGAGGCTTGAGAGTTACTGAACGAGATACAACGGAGGAATTTATTTTATTGTGTGCGTAGCGGTTTTTTGGGTAGTTGAGTGAGTACCCCCTCGTTAAGTTATTTTCTGATTATGTATTATTTTTCCAGATAGGGGGGGGGGGGGGGGGGGGGGGGGACTGGACGCAATATAAATTCATCCCTCTCGAGGGGAAATTGGACTCAAATAATAGCTGATTACTCTCAAAAATAAAACTGTATCCTGTTATATTGTGTTTAGTTTATTGTTTTGGTTAACTAACGTGCCACTGTAAAACTGCTCCTTTCCATAAAATAAGAATTTAATATTGAGGCGGGATATTAATTCGCCAATGCGGGTTTTGCGTCTTAGTTTCCCCCTGTCTCTATTTTTCATAACCAATTTGTTAATGAAATCGATTTGGAAATGTTATTGTATTAATGAAATAAATTCACGTACATTATATTACAGGCCGTCTGCGATCACATAAAGTACTAAGAAACCAGGGTAACAAACTACTTGTTACTGTTACAGATTCGAGAAAGGCACGGATCCCCTCCGGTGCAGTACAGCTATGATTTAGAAGGCAGAGCCAATGCAGCAGCACTGCAGTTAGTGGCCGGGGAGACAACGGATTGGGAAGAAGATACCGGTACGATTAACGACCAATTTAGGGGGGGGGGGGGGGGGGGGGGGGAGGGTACTGGCTTTCAAATTTTTTCAATTTTTTTTATCAAGATTCCAAATATGAAATCCGTTTAGCAAGATCTGTCTTACATCTCGAGATATGGCTGTCTGTCCGTTTTACTGTCGGTGTGTCCGCCAGTATGTCTCCAAAACAATGGAATTCATACTATCTCTCTATAACCAAATTTCCTATATGGGTTTTCTTGGTCCGTGACTTCATTCCTGATATCAGTAATCAAATTTGGCGTCACCGTTCCTGTCTGTAAGCCTGTCAGTCTATCCGTCAAAACATAACCGACCGCCCTGACAGCCAAACAGACAATTTGAAAGTAATC
>JAUCBJ010003554.1:0-34259 GCA_032718475.1 Nemertoderma westbladi | reverse complement strand
AAACAATTATTGTTTTGGTTAGAAAAAGCCGTCTCTGTAACCTGCTCCTTTCCCTCAATTTGTTACTAAAATGGTTACTAACACAAATCTTATTGGGCGAAGATTGCCTTGCGGGCGAAGGTTTCCGCCGGGCGATAGTTGCTCATTTTGAGGGCGAAGATTGCTCCGGGCGAAGATTGGACGCGGGCGAAGGATGTACGTTGGCGAAGATTGCACCCACCCCCCCCCCCAGCCTTCTATTTACAATCTGGTAAGTTGAGGTTTAGATAAATAATTTAATTTTTTAATCGTCACAAAGCGAGCCAAGTTATATTATTATTTATTATTATTATTGCATAATACATTATAATAACTGTATAAGATAACCAAAAATATTACAATCACTAAATTATTTATATTAAATTTGTATAGCAACATTAAAAAGCACTAAATAGATTGTTATTTGCATAAATAAATTTAGTAAGTAACATTAATCTTTGGTAGTTTATGAAACATGTAGTAGCCAAAAAGACGCCGTTCTCACTATATACTACACTAAAAGCATAAATAGAACATTTTGTATTTCTAGACAACTAACTGGAACACATTAGTCTAGTACAGTACTTCCTTTTAAATTTATGCAATACAGAATTTGCACTGCTGACAGAATACTCTTAAATTGTACCAATTTTTGGATGCATAAATAAAAAAGGTAATAGTTTATTTTTGACTTGTAGGGTAACACTGTGAATGGCGCGGAAATGAGAACATTTCACTTTTATGTAATGAATCAAATGCCAAACATATATGTTAAATCACAAAAATACAACTATGAAATATTAAGCACAACAAATTTTCAACATACAAATAAATAGAAAACATTTAAAGTTCTAAATGTAAAGGATATACATATATTTATATATTATATTACATGCGTTTGATTTACACTACAGCCATTATTGTTATCACATCCAAACTGGTGGGCTCTCAACCCCAAAAATCCAATCGAAATAGGGAAGAGCAACAGCAAACCACAACCAAAGGCGAACGCAGCCCACTGAAATCCTAACATTTCCGTGAGGTATCCAGCTAGAAGTGGCCCTACGAATGCACCCAATGAGAACATGGAGTTAAACAGACCAGAAATGAGACCAGTGGTCTCTAGATTATCAGGATACCCGGCCTCGTGGACACTGCAGAGAAGTAGTTCGAATTGCGGAATACAAAATGGACCTAAAGAGAAGGCGAAAATAGTCAATGCGCAAAGAGTAACCCAAAGTCGGGAATCCACCCCGAAGAATGGAGCTGGTCCAACGAATATATACGATAAACACATGGTTACTGTCGATGTTAGGACCATTACCACTCTCTCTCTATGTCCAAGTGTAGCAAAGTGTCCGAAAATCGGTGCACTTAGTGCGTATATAGCACTGACCACAGTTAAAACAGCACCAACCTCGATAGGCGACAGATTAAATTCAGATAGAAATGGTTGTAGCGTGGGGTCGTAGAAGTTAAGAACAAGAGCGCCAATAGCAATCAATAGGGCGCACCATATAATTTGTGGGAATATTAATAGTTTACAAAAGTTCCCAGTTTTTCCTTTTACCTCAATTATTTCGGGGAAGTAACAGTAGTTAAGAAATGTAATTACAGCCAATATACTGGCCATTACAAAGAATGGCAGAGAGAAGCCTCCAACTTCATACAGCGCTCCCCCGAAAAGAGGGCCGATCATAAAACCTAAACCGTTAAATAGCTCCACATACCCGAACATTGTCGAAATGCGATCCGGAAATTCTGCAGCAATTATTACTAAGGAAGCTGTAAAGAAAGCGCTCGCGCCAATAGCCTCAAAAGTCCTTACAATCAAACACATCCACAAAAACAATGGCCCATCTGGGCAGTATTCTAGGAGGCCGAATAGCACCGAACAATATAAACTTATTCCCACGCCAGTGATGTACATAAACTTGGGTCCTATTATAGAGATAGTTCGACCAAATATTGGACTAGAAAGCACCACAATGAACTCGTATATAGCAAATACAATTCCGATTTCGGATTCAGTTAAGCCTTTAACTTGAGCTTCTCTTGGAAAGAAAGGTGATAACAAACTATAACACGCTGTCATACATAATGATATAGCAGAAAGACAAGCTAACACGATAATTTGCCTTCTTTCCAAAGGGGGAAGTCGTTTTGCCTTTGTATAAGATGGTGATGTTTGAATGTTGTTTATAGTGCATGATAAAATGTTGTTATTGCTCAGCAAGGGTGTTCTTTCATTAAGCGACTCTGCCGAATTAATATTGTGGACAACTGTTGTTGCACTTATGGTTTGATATAGTCCAGCACCAGCAGTTGTACTCATCGTGAAATCTCCTGATTTCTTTTCCGTTCATCAAATAAGAAACATTAGCTTCCTTCATTTCAGATTTTCAAAATATGAATTATCGGTAAGACAATGCCAGAATGGAGTGTTTATATTTATAGATTAGAGTTTTAGGAGTACCGATCGCCTAATTAGGCCTAGTTTCTACCATAGTTATTCCAGTACGGTAGGCCTATTTCTGTATTTAATAAATATAGTTTTTGCCGTACCAGTTACAGAGTTACCGGTACTTCTGTAGGCCTACTAGTTAGTTACAGGCACAGCAGTACTACAGTACCAGTACTGCAGTAAAGGTTCATTTTCCTTAGTCCTGCTCCTGGCAAGTAAATCTACTGATCTGTGTGGGATTCGACTAAACGTACTTCGCAGCTACTACTGCAGTACTGCACTGTACCCTGTACCAGCTTACTGCAGCTGTACTTAATGCAAGTACCTGATTATGATTAGGCTACTCAGTTACTACCACCAGACACAGACCAGACATCCTATCCTACCTGATAGTTCTATCTGGTAGTACCGGTACTGGTATTATTTTGAATTACTGTATTTTAACTAATATGCAGTGTGTCATTGTTTATAAAATACAGTAGTTAAGCATTAAGAATAATTGTATATAAATACAGTAATATAAGAATAATAGTAAATAATAATCGTTGAGGCACGAGTGATTTTGTTTTTCCGAGCGACAGCGAGTGAAATAACATAACGAGGGTCGTAAAAGCTTTTTATTCCAAAATTGTAACATTACTCAACGCCGTTAGTATTTAACAGCGAGTTGTTATTTAGCACTTTACAACTTTCGAGGACATTACAGCATTGTATTGGCCTGTACATTTAGTATTATATTGGGTGTTATTGTTTACGTGGTAACCCATGACGGCGTTAAGTAATGTCCACTAAAGGAGACATTACTTAAGGCCGTCATTGGATACCACGTAAACAATAGGTGGAAATTTGCCTGAAAGCCAGATAGGTCTACTGCATTACCTACCGGTAGGCGGGGTATAGCTATTAATAACCAGTAAGGCCTAGCTATATTATTATAACATGGCTACAAACGCCACCATAGATATAAGCTAACTTATTTATAACATAATTTATGTCATTTTTACATTTATTTATACAGCAACTAATATAATTTGTGCAGTTTCTATCACTTATTATGTATATGTACAATCATTTCGTAATGTTAAAATTTTGTTATAAAACTATACATACATACTTGTTTGCAAAGTACTTTACAGTGTTCTGATCCTCGTGGCTTTATTTTCACTCACTCACTAACGTTCGTTCGTGTAACACATCCACTCGGATCATCACACTGTAAAGTGCTACTTTACACATAAAGTATGTAAATAGTTAAAAGTGCTAATTATAAATAATGGCGAATCTAATTTTATTTATTTGTGGGGAATTATTTGTACTGTAGTTATGCACTTAAACTTTCTAGAACAACCTAATAATGACGCGGTGACATTCTGGATATACATAATAAATGTACAGTATATGGCGTAGTGACATACTGATAAATAATGTCGCACTGCGATATGAAGTTGGAAAATATGTATCGCCCTGGTGATTTGGTAGCGGTTTACCTTTAGGAACTTTTATACTGTTATATAACTTTTAAGAATTTTTATATAACTTTTGCGAATTTTTATATAACTTTTGGGAATTTTTATATAACTTTTGCGAATTTTTATATAACTTTTGGGAATTTTTATATAACTTTTAGGAATTTTTATATAACTTTTAAGAATTTTTATATAACTTTTGCGAATTTTTATATAACTTTTGGGAATTTTTATACAGCTTATGCTAACGAAAATTGTGCTTAAGCTAATTATGCTTATACTTATGATTATTCTTGTATAATATTGTAATAATAATTCTAATACTGTAGTAATATACTTAAGTATCAACGAATATTCGAGTATTTTTGTGACGAATATTCGTGTAGTTTCTTACCATCCCCCTCCATTGCACTACGTCAGGTTCTCTCGTTATGTAAAATAGGGTTGGTGCGCGAAAAAATTGTTGGGCTAGAAACAATCGAATACGGAATAACAAACAAGGTTGAATCGAGTGGCGGGGTGTGTTTTTTGTAAAAAACACGAGGAAACGGTCGAAATGGCGGGTTTAAGTAAGCCCGGGAGCGTATTCCCAATCCTTACACTACTAGGAACACCTCTTACATTAACACCTGGGATTGGTTAATAAGCTATTATGTGATTTAACGTTGAAATCATGTAACGAATGGAGAGAGGTCGAACTAGTGTAAGGTTTTATACTCAGTTGGTAGGTAGAAAATGTTCCAAACGCTGTAAGGATTGAAGAAATTGGGTGAAATCATGTAGGGATTATCTGCCAATTAACGGTTCATTGTCAGACGACAGTAAAAAATATATACGAATAGCAGTATACATATATTTAGAGTGGAAATAATGTTGTATAAGGAATCGTTTTACATACCATTTTCTCCTTGATTTTTCCGAACGAATAAATTGTAATAATAACCAATTTCTCTATTCCTTACAGCGTTTGGAACACTTTCTACCTGCCAACTGAGGATAAAAAAAACCTAGTTAGACCCCTCTTTCCCTTCCTTATATGATTTCAACGACCAATCAAATAGTAGTTCACTAACCAATCCCAGGCTGCAATTCAATGTGTTCCTACTAGTGTAAGGATTGGGAATACGCATACCGGGAAGCCAATTTTGAAAATCAGCAGTGGTTGGCTGCAACATACAGACATACAGTATTTGAGGCCCATGTGAAGAATACCAGACTTTCTACCGTTATATTTCACTTTGCAGTTACCCCCATGTGAAGAATGAATACCAGGCTTTCACCAAAAATACAGGTTAGAGAAGGGCTGATTCTAACCAAAACAATAAACGAATTTAGTATATGACGTACAGGTTATATATAACACAGAAATAAGCGCTATAAAACACTTAATAAAGATAAATTAAAATAAATAAAATATCGACATATATAAAATTCCAATAAAAAGTCGACCGAAAAGTGAAATCCTGGTATTCTTCACATGGCGGCATCCATTAAAATACACATTTATTCTCAATCATTTCGTGGCGTATATCAATTGAAAGCAGAGTCTTGCGCGTCTTTTGGCACCAATTAATTAAATTCATGGTGATGAACATTGATTAAATGAATCAATTCACAATTATAAACTCGCAGATTGCCTGACCAGTATGCAAGTAGTACTGAACCACGCAGCCATATCCACCTATTGCATTGTATTGCAGCTTAGGTTCATTAAGTTGAAATGTGTCACCGGTAGTGTAAGAGTGGTACAGCGGTAGGTTTACTTAACTTAATGAACTTAAGCAACAATAGAGCATTAGGCCTACTCCGATACTGCAATGCAATAGGTGTCTAGGGCTAAGTGGTTGAGTGCATGCACAGAGGTATCTGCGAGTTTATAATTGTAAATGTATTCATTTAATCAATGTTAATCACCATGAATATTTAATTAATTGTAGTGTCAAAAGACGCGCAAGACTCTCTGCTTTCAATTGATATAAGGCACGTATGAAATGATAGAGAATAAATGTGTATTTTAATGGACCTAAAATCACCTTCCATAGAAACCAGTATAAGAAATTATCAGAGCACTGCGTAGTGACGTCAAATATGTAGCAGCCAATCACAGCCGATGTTCAAAACTGGCTTCCCGCGCTTACTTAAACCCGCTATTTCGACCGTTTCCACGTGTTTTTACAAAAACACACCCCGCCACTCGATTCAGGGCACCTTGTTACCCCTTATTCAATTGTTTCTTGCCCAACAATTTTTTCGCGCACCAACCCTATTAAACAAACAAAAAGTAAAAAGCGGAAATAAAAACACATTATATTAACGTATATATATATATAATGACAGATTCGTTATGATACTGCAGTCACTGCGCGGTTACGGTACACTGACAGCCAGAGGGAAAAGGGGCTGTAAATTTTTGCTTTTATATATATATTTTTATAAATTGGAACGCAGCAGTGTTTGCTAACCAGACGTACACGTGCACATGATTGAAGTGTGAGCGAGTCAGTGAGAATAAATAAATACATAATAAACATTCTACAAACAAAGTAAGTAGTTGTATCACACAAACGTTGTAAAATGAACGTCTTGGAATGGATGCGACATGCAATATAAGTACGTGGCTTTCTAAATAAACAGACTACAGCACAAATACAACAGATATGCTATACCATAATGTACGTAAGGATTCTGTACCAAGCTTGAAAATACAATTTTAACCGGAATATAAGTATTTAATGGCAAATAATACGAACAAGAAAATTAAGTGAGCAGCCTGAACAATCAACTGAAAACAGCAGCAATATTCAGAGTCGTTAAAAAAATTTCCACGCGCGTTTATATATTTATTACATTCACAATTTAAAGTTGAAATTAAAATGATAATTATATCGCGTCTCTCTAATTTCTACATTGCCTTATAGGCTAGAAGCCCAGAAGCCCATGGATACGCACGCATACCCACCCATATATCCATCCGTAATCCCCTCTCTCTCTCTCATAATTAATACTGTAATAATCTCAAGCTATTTTTTATAGCAAGTTTTAAATATTTATAATACCTTGTTCGGATTCGCGTATCTTTTTATACCAGAATTTCTGCTGTTATATTTAACTTTACGGTTTACCTCCATGATAAGATGTTATGAAGACCAAAAAGAGAAAGGCTGAATCTAACCAAAACATTAAACGAATTAGTATCTGTATAGGCAGGCCACTTTAATTTGTAGAATTTTCAAGAATCCATAAATTAGCTAGAAATTAAGATTTTGGAGGACTAGAAAATAAGGGTAAAAAGATAAGGTTTTTTCACGACTACTGGCGCATTCACTTAAACATTTACATTAAAAATGACAAACAGGATGTAGCTGAACTTGACATCTGATAACATCGGCACTTTTTTTTAAGATACACCCCAACGAGGTAAGACAAGACAATTTATTTTATTCATTAATTATTAGTAGAAACAGAATCAAAAAATTAATATCATTATATTATTATAAGTACGGATTAGTGTTTAGTGGGGTTTGTTTATTATTAATAATTTAAAAGTTGTTATAATATAAAACTTTATAACATCGGCAGTTTACAACTGCTGGTGGAAGTAAAACGGACAACAATAAGGAGTCAGAGAGGGAGACTGGAGTTCGGGTTGTTAAAAACGAAAATATAAACAGTTTGAGTAATTTTTTCCCTAGACGAGTGCTTGGATTCGCAGCAGTTTGAAGAACTTTTAATACTAAATATAAAAAGTTGGCTTGATTGAGTGTTTCTGTATATTTGTCTGTTTTTGGCACTTATAGGACTCATTCGATGCTAATTACAAGTTTATTAAGCGTTTTTAAGAAGAAAATAGGGGCTAGAAATTAACATAAAATTATGATTTTGGAGGACTAGAAATTAGCTTAATTTGTTTATTTTCAAGATTCTACATATTAAAGTGGCCTGTGTACAGATTATAAGATAGAAATAAGCTCTATCAAACACTTAATGAAGATAAATTTAAATATTACAAATTCTTCATATATAAAATTCCAATAAAATTTCGACCGAAAAGTGAAATGGTATTCTGATATTCTTCACATGGGCGTTTAATACTGCATGGTATGGAGAACAGATCTACTTAGAAAGTTAGAAGCAATTAAATAGTAATTACAATACAACAAAACTATCGATTAAGAATGATTAAATAAAAAATAATTTAGGAAAAATAGCATTTTGATATATAAAACAATAACTATGATTGTCAATGTGTACTCTAATTTCAGCGTTTAACAATGATATACAAAAGTATGTTAAATGGGGATGTCGTCAAATAAATAGATGAAACTTAAATTAAAAGTCGGTAAGAAACATGAATATTCACAATCACAACATTATTACAGAAAAAAGCAACAACTAATATAATTAATAATCAGATTGTTACACTATCATTATTGTCCAATAATAACTGTGTTTGGTTGACTCCAGAGTAATTATTAGTATCGTCTCCATTTCCTCTTGTCTTTGTCTGTAAGGCTCTTAACACCAGAAATCCAACCGAAATCGGAAATAGCGACAGCACGCCACAACCAAAGGCGAATGCAGCCCACTGAAATCCTAACATTTCTGTGAGGTATCCAGCAAGTAGAGGACCTACGAATGCACCCAATGAGAACATGGAGTTAAACAGACCAGAAATGAGACCAGTGGTCTCTAGATTATCAGGATACCCTGCCTCGTGGACACTGCAGAGAAGTAGTTCGAATTGCGGAATACAAAATGGAGCCAATGAGAAGGAGTAAACGGCCATCGAACATAGTGCGATCCATAACTGCGAATCCACTCCAAAGAATGGTGCCGGGCCAACGAATATATAGGAGGAACCAAGTGTTAATATAGATGTTAGAACCATTACAACTCTCTCTCTATGTCCAAGTGTAGCAAAGTGTCCGAAAATAGGGGCACTCATAGCGTATATAGCACCAATTCCAGTCAAAACAGCACCAACCTCGAAAGGCGACAGATTAAAAGTGTTGAAGAATGGTTCCAGAGTTGGATTATAAAAGGTTAAGGCAATGGAGACAATGACTATCATTATGGTGCACCATATAATTTGTGGAAATATTAATAGTTTACAAAAGTTTCCAGTTTTTCCTTTTATCTGAGTTATTTCGGGGAAGTAACAGTAGTTAAGAAATGTAATTACAGCCAATATACTGGCCATTACAAAGAATGGCAGAGAGAAGCCCCCAACTTCATAGAGCGCTCCCCCGAAAAGAGGGCCGATCATAAAACCTAAACCGTTAAATAGCTCCACATACCCGAACATTGTCGAAATGCGATCCGGAAATTCTGCAGCGATTATTACAAAGGAGGCGGTGTAGAAAGCGCTCGCGCCAATAGCCTCAAAAGTCCTTACAATCAAACACATCCACAAAAACAATGGCCCATCTGGGCAGTATTCTAGGAGGCCGAATAGCACCGAACAATATAAACTTATTCCCACGCCAGTGATGTACATAAACTTGGGTCCTATTATAGAGATAGTTCGACCAAATATTGGACTAGAAAGCACCACAATGAACTCGTATATAGCAAATACAATTCCGATTTCGGATTCAGTTAAGCCTTTAACTTGAGCTTCTCTTGGAAAGAAAGGTGATAACAAACTATAACACGCACTCATACATAATGATATAGCAGAAATACAAGCTAACACTATTAGTTGCCTTCTCTCTAAAGGTGGGCGAGGTGGACCTTTTATTTCTGCTGTTGAAGTGTGTTCTATACCGGTACTATTTATGATGGTCTGTGAAATGTTGACATCGTTCAGTAACCGAGTGTTTTCATCATCAGAGTTACCCATTTGAGCAACTACAGAACTATGAACTGTAGAATTATAAGTCAGGAAGTAGTGCTCATAGCTGAATATTGGATAGATATATAGACATAAGCAAGCCTTTACTTGCCGATTTGTTCTTCAATTCAAGCACTTTCCTTTCATTCATGACTGGCAGACTGGAGGACCCAAATGCGACCAAATCACAATCCAATTATGGTAAATACTGAAATATATCAAGATGGCTAAGAAAGGTAGACCTATGCTACAGGTAATACTGCTGTACTGTCTGGCTGTAATAAATAAATACTGTAGGCCTAGCATTTCTGAATTTATCAAAATCCCTTTAAACATCCAGGCACCCAGGCTGCCAGCCCACTGCCCAGGCATATGATTACTGGATTATGCAGATAGGCCTACTCCACCTCCACTCCACCCCTCTCCAGGGTAAATTCGACGCAAATAACAGCTGATTACTCTCAAAAATAAAACTGTAACCTGTCTGCCTGTTCTATTGCAGTATTGTGTTTAGTTTAAATATCGTGCCACTGTAACCCAGTAACCTGCTCCTGTTCTGTCCTTAAATTGAGAATTTAACATTGAGGCGGGATATTAATTGCCGCCAAGCTGGGATTTGCGTTCAGTTAACCCCCCCCCCCCCTGTCTCTGATTATGAGATAAACTTTACAGCACTTTACCAGTTTACAGCTTTAGGCCTACCTTAGTCTGGCAGTCTGGCTGTCTGTTGTCTAGGCTAGGCCTTTCACCTTTAACTACAGTAACAGTTGTTGGCCTAATACAGTAATACAGTAGGCCCTACTACTGTAGTTCTGTAGTTACTGCAGTACTGTCAACTGATCACCAACTCCAGGGTATATCTTTTGCGTAGAGGTATAGCCTACATAGAGGCTTCATGTAGGTATGTGTAGCCTACATGTAGATGCACGTGTAGGGTGAATGTAGGTAGGTGTAGTCCCATAGATATTAATGTAATTTATGTGTCAACTTGCAGTAACGTGATACACGGTCGTCAATCAGGATGTATGGCAATAATCTCTGATCTCCACGGTACAATACGGTACATCAACATGCAGACCTGTCTGCTGTCAGACAACAGGTTTTACTGCATACTGCAGTACTGTATAAATATCAAACATTGCGTTCTGATTATACTAAAGTCCCTTACTCGTAATAATAAATATTAGGCCCTAATAAATTTGAGTATGCTAACGCCACGAAAGGCATCGTTCCATTATATTAACTCGTTCTGATTTATATGTTTATTGAGTAAGAGTAACCTCAGCCATCATCGCGGGGACTATAGTCTACCAGAAACCCTGACCCCCCTCTGCCCCTTTTTATCTGTTTATCAACCATACATCCATGGGACTTGAACAGTACTTCAGCATTGAAATGTTTTGGACGTTTTGTTTTGAAAGTAAAAATATAGAAGTCTGGAAGTTTTGTTTGTTTTAATTTTTCAGGCAGTCACATTCCACCAACCAGCAACAGTCCCATCCCTTCCCACTATCCCGCGGACCACCACACTGTTTCATTATAAAGTATTCCCATCTCGATGATGGGAATTAATCAGTAATCCGATGGGATTCAAATCCCTTCTCGAAGTAACAGCAAAACAATAACACGAAAGTCAATAGCTTTACAGTTATATTTGATTGCATTGAAAGTTAATAGAAAGAAGAAGTTAAATTGCATATCCATTAAAATATCATGAAATTGATACGGCAGTTTAGTAGATTAAAACGGCCACAGCAAGATTTATAAAATGAAAAATAAGTAAAATCAGCACAGCACACAATATTATCAATATAGACATTGAAGACAATTTAATAAACAAATACTATAAAAAAATATCTACTAACAATCAATACATGATATATATAATATATATAATATATATACATCAGCGACTACCATCGCCACTCTGGTTCAATCAGTCAGTCCGGTATCATTGTTAGCGTTTTGTTGAATTACCCACTCATCCTCAGACCCTCATGGACACCGACGACGAGCTCTAACCCTAACCGTTAGTCGATTCCTCCTTGACTGGAAACATCAGGTTCGGGCCGTTCGGCCCATACAAAGTCATTAGCCTCCATGCCTGAACCCGCAGGATCATAAGATCTACAGTATGTATCGGCATATCGTTCAGTCGTTTTTTTCCTTTGTCAGTACTGTAGTATTGATAGGCTCCGTCTCGTGGGTATTCAGGGGACCCCCATTCGACGTATTCGCATATCCTCCTGGTTGTTTCGGGTACCACCGCCCGCCATATGCGCATCTCTTCGTGAGTAGTATAGGATACATGGCCCCTCGGCCAAGGTCACCCGTAGTCCATCATTACCATCCATTTCTGGTACTGCAGCCAATCAGAAGCCACCATTTCAACCTTTTGCAGTGGTCGTTATTATTTCAACCAATCAGATGTCAGCATTTCAACCGTTACCATGGTAACTTCTCAAGTTCCCGCTTATTCCGCTAGAGGCGTTATTAGTCACCCAACTCTAGTACTGCATCCAATCATAAGCCTTTATTTTACAGGTGTTCGGGTGTCTACACTTAGCATCAGGTAACTTCTACTATTTTTCAAATCGCAATTTTTCAGCAACCAGTATTTTCATATTTACCAACCTTTATTTTACAGGTGCTACGAGTGTCTACAGGTAACGTCTACTATTTTTCAAATCGCTATTTTTCAGCAACCAGTCTTCTACTATTTTTCACCAGTAACTAAATTTAATTTCGCAATTTTTCAGATAACAAAATATTCAACCGGGTTCGAACTCGGGACTGTTATAACTCCTCACAACTCGTCACCCACTCTTCCACCCAACCTCGAGAGAAAAAGGCGATAAATATCCGAGTTATAGCTGTTGAATGCCAAGTAATAATTATTCAATATCGATTTATTCATCATAACTGGTCGCAGATGTTTACAAATAGCTTGTGGTAGTATCAATTATAAATTATTGTTCATTGAATTCTATACTATAGCATATGTTACCAACGAGATCCAATTATTCTAATGATTTCGATAGCATAAAATGCATATTAATTAATACGAAATACATCTAACTAATAATAATAATTTACTTGTTCTACATACATTATCAGTACAATATTGACAGGTTAATTACGTTTGAATATAAGATGGAATGATAATTAATGTTTAGATGTAGGGTATTGATTGTTGTGGTGAGTATGTGCTAGATATAGCAGTAATAGTGTTATTCGATATGTAACATTATGAAACAATGTCTCATGTATACACTGTAGTGTTGCAACTATGTGTAGGTAAGTCAATGTGTCAGTGTTAATATAGTATATTACATTTTTTTTATAATATATTGGTTCTACAGAGTGATGCTGGGTTTTAGCACTATTAATTTGACATTTTTTTATTGCGAAATTAGATTCACTGAAAAATCCCATGAATAAACTGTGCGAGACATTCCTTAACTATTCTTTGACAACAAATTGTCTATCTATCTATTTTGAGTAAAAAATGTGAAAATTAAAATGCAAGTCTTAAAAACTGAGTAAGTACTGTTATATTTATTTAAAAATATGAAATTTCGTCAGTAAATGCGATACTGCTGTAATCATCTATTTTTTACTAAAAAATAATAAACTTACTGTATATATGTTGAAAACCAAGCATCATGCTACAGAAAAAATATTAACTTAAAATTCTTCACAAACTTATTAACTGAAAATAGTATCTAGCATATATTCAACGTTTAATTTTACATTTTTTTAGTCAAAGGTAGATTCACTGACATTGTTCTAGAACTTAATAGAATTTGCTGTCATGTTGCAAATCATCCTTCATATGCTGCCTATGGCGACTGATTTCACTTCTCTGCAAAATATTACACGTATTTCCAGCATTTTTGAAATTTAGGTCTCCAGTTGTGATACTCGGAGCCAGCTTAAAAACGATTCCTAGCCATATGACTTCTGTTGGATCGGTTGTAATACCTGTTGTCATAGGTTATGTCACATTGGTCATTACTGGGGTACGAGGTATGTTCAGATTGGTCTCTTAGATGAGGGTTTGGGAAGTGTTGATCTGGATAATCGTGTCTACTCACTCTGTGCTTCTGATACTGCTGGTATGTTTGACTTTGGTGTCGAGATGATTCTGGGGCATGTCTCCAAGAGTTCCTCACATACTCCGTATGCCTATTATTATCTTGCAGGATAGATTTATATTGATTACTACCATTATAGTTAGCTTGATTGTTATTGTGCCAGTATGAATCCCTAGAGGTTATGTAGTGTAGATCAAACCCTTTATTATTCCGCTTCATATCTGTGCTGCTTCTACTGCTTCCGTTTGTTGGAAGGGGTGCTTCGTTGGGTTTCTTGTTCGTATCTCGTTTGATGTTGCTTAAAGTTGTTGTGTTCATTCTTGCTACTACCTTGTGATTTTCTTAGATTGACAGTTTCTTTGGAAACATTATTTAGATTCGCCAAGAAATCAGTCTGTTGTTGTAGAAGTATGGTAATTTTGGTATCATTATCTAGTTCACTATATTTGTTTTCAGTCTTAATGTTGTGCTGCATCTGGATCTTTGATTTGAAGGTTGGTTTGGCAGGTCTTTTTGGTTCTTACCAGGTGTCATTGTTTTTGAGGACTTGTTCTAGAGTAGAGGGACATTTCACTGATGGGTTTGTGATTATTACAGAGTCTTTTCTTATGTTTGTTGGTACCTGACTTCCTTGCAGGGATTCACCTTTCTTTTCCTTTATGCTGTATGAGTAAGTAGGATCCATTTCAGTTTCATTTGAATTGTCTGATATATTATCTACTGTTATATACTCATCAGTCTCTGATGGTGAAGATACAGTATGTCAGTTGTAGAAGTTGTGGACTTCTAGATATGTCAGTTGTAGAAGTTGTGGACTTTTTCTAAGCCAAGTGGCACTAGGGACCTAGCAAAAATTTCTTTTGGATTTTGCATGATGCTCTCCACCCTGGTTGTTTCAATGAATTCATATGATGTCATAGCTTTGCTGAGTTTTGTCAGAGTCATATTCATTGCCTCTGTTGATGTTTCCTTTGGTTGTGTCTTCGGGGAATTCATAGTGGGATTCCTCGGATTTGGTTCTTGATAAATAAACTGCTGCCTGAGTCTAATATTATTATGTGCTTCACTGTCACAGCCGATTTCAATAGCAACAGGCTTTGTGCAGGGAAGGTTATCTAATGAATTGGTGCGACGATAATTGCGTTGGTTAATCTTGCTAGCCTTTCTAGTGTTATGATGTTCCGTTCCCTTCTTTTGGGAAGCAGATTGAGAAGTGTATACTGGTTGTGTAATTCGAACATCTTTCATACATGTTCTTAGCCACCCAGTTTCGAACAGCTATGCTTCTCTCCTTGGGATTGATTGGAGGGCAAGATGAATGGCTTTTCAAGAAGAATGAATTTTTTTTGGCTTATGAAATTTCTTCAGTAAATGCGAGACTGCTGTAATCATCTATTTTTTAGTAAAAAATAATAAACTTACAGTATATATGTTAAAAACCAAACATCACGCTACAGAAAAAAATATTAACTTAAAATTTTTCACAAACTTATTAACTGTAAACACTATCTAGCATTATATATATCCAACGTTTAATTTTACATTTATTTTTAGTCAAAGGTAGATTCACTGACATTGTTCTAGAACTTAATAGAAATGTGAGCTAGACATTGAAGCACTATCTTAAGGTAGGTGTGACAATGTGTGAAATATAATTCATGTATTATGATCAAGTGAGATATTGTTATGATTATAAAAGCTAGTTTGTTTGTTTAGTTAATAAATAAGGTTTTAATAGTTAAGAATAATAATTAATTCAATAATGTTATGAAGTCATATTATAAGATTATAAGGTTATAAGATCGGTCATTCCATAATCGATACACAAATAGTATATTACAACTGGAAATACAAGTGTTAACTACATTTGTCGTGGAAAATAAATAATCCACACACGGGAAGATGTTCTATTTACACCACCTAGAGAAATGAATAATTTGGCAATTATCAAAGATGAAATACACTCTGCTCCCGCTGGGCGGCTTTATCCTGAATAAATTTAGAAACGCCTTCAAAGGGAACATGAATCTAACTTTGACTAAAAAAAAATGGTAAATTTAATGTTGCCTATATATAATGCTAGATACTGTTTTCAGTTAATAAGTTTGTGAAGAATTTTAAGTAAATAGTATACAAGTTAATATTGTTTCTATAGGGTGATGTTTGGTTTTAAACATATATACTGTAAGATTATTATTTTTTACTAAAAAAATAGCTGATTACAACAGTCTCACATTTACTGAAGAAATTTCATATTTTTGAATAAATATAACAGTACTTACTCAGTTTTAAGGCTTACATTTTAATTTTCACATTTTTTACTCAAAATAGATAGATAGATAGACAGTTTGTTGTCAAAGAATAGTTGAGGAATGTCTCGCAAAGTTTATTCATGGAATTTTTCAGTGAATCTAATTTCGCAATAAAAAAATGTCAAATTAATAGTGCTAAAACCCAACATCACTCTGTAGAAACAATATATTATAAAAAATTTAATATTGTTACCAAACGACCATACAAGTAATGGTGGAAATGTTGACAAGTCCAGTTTAGAACCCACAACTCCAAGAAGTGTGGTGCATCATATTGCTGTTGATCATTGTTTATATGTTTTGATGCATAAGCAATAATAAGGTGTAATTTGTTGTCAATGGTGCTAATCTGTGAAAGTATGGAGGTAAAACCATTGCCACTTGCATCAGTTTCAAGTACAAATTCATTGTTGAAGTCCGGGTATTGTAAAACCGGTGTGGTGATAAGTCGATTCTTTAGTTCCAAAAATCCTAACCGTGTTTAATTTGTCCAAACAAAAGGCATAATTTTTTGGAGTAAATTATATAAAGGTTTTGCGATTTTTCCGTAACCTTCAACAAAACGCCAGTAATAATACGTTAATCCAAGAAAGATTCACACTTCTTTTATATTTCGAGGTTCAGGGTAATTTATAACTTTTCGATATTATTGCTGGATCAGGACTAATCCCATTTCGTGAAATAACATGTCCCAGATATTTTATTTCTATCTGACTAAACTTACATTTCTTTTGTTTCAACTTCAGATTTACTTTCTTAATCCGTTGTAAGACAAGTTTCAGTTGCTCTGTAAATGTAATTGATTTTACTAATATATCATCAATAAATACATGGAATTGTTTATCTTCTTCAGTTGAAATGCCATTCAATAATTTCTCCATAGATCGTTGGAAAGTAGCTGGTGCGTTACATAATCCGAAGGCAAGTACTATGAATTCATAAAATCCAGAGCAACAATTAAATGTTGGTTTAGGAATGTCTCTATATGACATCGGGATCTGTCTGTAGCTGGTAGCCAAATCAAGTGTTGAGATATATTTCGAGGGCTGTAAATCATCTAATATATCATCAATATGTAGTAGTGGGTAGTTATCCTTAACAGTGATACTGTTCAGCTTCCTGTAATCGACACAAAAGTGTGGAGTGCCACCTGACTTCTTAGCTAATAGTACAGGAGAAGACAAGGGACTTTGTGATGGTTGTATAATACTGAATTTCACCATTTTGTCAATTTCATTGGCAATTACTGTTTTAAAGAGTGTGAGGTGTTCTCTTAATTGCAATATTAGTACCAGTATCGATTGAATGTTCTGCTAATTCCGTTCTACCAAGCCAAAAAAAAATTCATTGCGCGCGCAATGAATTTTTTTTTGGCTTATGAAATTTCTTCAGTAAATGCGAGACTGGTGTAATCATCTATTTTTTTTTTTTTTATTAAAAAATAATAAACTTACAGTATATATGTTGAAAACCAAACATCACGCTACAGAAAAAATATTAACTTAAAATTTTTCACAAACTTATTAACTGAAAACAGTATCTAGCATATATGTATCCAACGTTTAATTTTACATTTTTTTTTTAGTCAAAGGTAGATTCACTGACATTGTTCTAGAACTTAATAGAAATCTGAGCTAGACATTGAAGCACTATCTTAAGGTAGGTGTGACAATGTGTGAAATATATTTCATGTATTATGATCAAGTGAGATATTGTTATGATTATAAAAGCTACAGTAGTATGTTTGTTTAGTTAATAAAATAATAATAATAAGGTTATGAAGTCATATTATAGGATTATAAGGTCATTCCATAATCGATATACAAATAGTATGTTACAACTGGAAATACAAGTGTTAACTACATACATTTTGTCCTGGAAATAAATAATCGACACATAGGGAGATGATCTATTTACGCCACCTAGAGAAATGAATAATTTGGCGATTATCAAAGATTAAATACACTCTGCTCCCGCTGGGTGGCTTTATCCTGAATAAATTTAGAAACGCCTTCAAAGGGAACAGGAATCTATCTACCTTTGACTAAAAAACAAAATGTTAAATTTAATGTTGCCTATATGCTAGATACTGTTTTCAGTTAATAGGTTTGTGAAGAATTTTAAGTAAATAGTATATAAGTTAATATTGTTTCTATAGGATGATGTTTGGTTTTAAACATATATACTGTAAGATTATTATTTTTTACTAAAAAAATAGCTGATTACAACAGTCTCACATTTACTGAAGAAATTTCATATTTTTGAATAAATATAACAGTACTTACTCAGTTTTAAGGCTTACATTTTAATTTTCACATTTTTTACACAAAATAGATAGATAGACAGTTTGTTGTCAAAGAATAGTTGAGGAATGTCTCGCAAAGTTTATTCATGGAATTTTTCAGTGAATCTAATTTCGCAATAAAAAAATGTCAAATTAATAGTGCTAAAACCCAGCATCACTCTGTAGAAACAATATATTATAAAAAATTTAATATTGTTGCCAAACGACCATACAAGTAATGGTGGAAATAGCTACTTTCCAACTAACTATGGAGAAATCATTGAACGGCATTTCAACTGAAGAAGATAAACAATTCCATGTATTTATTGATGATATAGTAAAATCAATTACATTTACAGAGCACCTGATTCATCTGAAACTTGTCTTACAACGGATTAAGAAAGTAAATCTGAAGTTGAAACAAAAGAAATGTAAGTTTAGTCAGATAGAAATAAAATGTCTGGGACATGTTATTTCACGAAATGGGATTAGTCCTGATCCAGCAATAATATCGAAAAAGTTATAAATTACCCTGAACCTCGAAATATAAAAGAAGTGTGAATCTTTCTTGGATTGACGTATTATTACCGGCGTTTTGTTGAAGGTTACGGAAAAATCGCAAAACCTTTATATAATTTACTCCAAAAAATTACGCCTTTTGTTTGGACAAATTAAACACGGATAGGATTTTTGGGAACTAAAGAATCGACTTATCACTACACCGGTTTTACAATACCCGGACTTCAACAAAGAATTTGTACTTGAAACTGATGCAAGTGGCAATGGTTTTGCCGCCATACTTTCACAGATTAGCACCATTGACAACAAATTACACCTCATTATTGCTTATGCATCAAAACATATAAACAATGATCAACAGCAATATGATGCACCACACCTGGAGTTGTGGGCTCTAAACTGGGCTTGTCAACATTTCCGCCATTACTTGTATGGTCATTTGGCAACAATATTACATTTTTTATAATATATTGGTTCTACAGAGTGATGCTGGGTTTTAGCATTATTAATTTGACATTTTTTTATTGCGAAATTAGATTCACTGAAAAATTCCATGAATAAACTTTGCGAGACATTCCTCAACTATTCTTTGACAACAAACTGTCTATCTATCTATCTATTTTGAGTAAGAAATGTGAAAATTAATATGTAAGCCTTAAAACTGAGTAAGTACTGTTATATTTATTCAAAAATATGAAATTTCTTCAGTAAATGTGAGACTGTTATAATCAGCTATTTTTTAGTAAAAAATAATAATCGTTTAAAACCAAACATCACCCTATAGAAACAATATTAACTTATATACTATTTACTTAAAATTCTTCACAAACTTATTAACTGAAAACAGTATCTAGCATATAGGCAACATTAAATTTAACATTCATACCACCTGTATCAACCACCCTACGTGAACGCAGATTAAGATTCAGTGGGCACTGCTGGCGAAGTAAAGACGAGGTCAAACCAGATCTACTTCTCTGGCAACCAACTCATGGAAAGCGTAGTCGTGGATGACCGGCCATAACATATATAGATCAACTTGAAAGGGATACTGAACTTGGGAGAAACGAAATTGTGACAACTGTGGAGAATCGGGAAGCCTGGAAGGATCTCATTTCCACTGTCCGAGTTCGCTCGACCTAGTAGTACAGTAGTAGTATCACAGATTCGGTACACGAAGCTGAAACTGATGGTTATAGCATGCTCGGTGTACTAAATTTAGATTCTTTACATAAGTCAATACCAGAGGGATTGATAATAGGCCAATGTACAAAAATTGAGAACATTGGATCTATCTTTGAATGATAACAAAAATGAAGAGGAAACAATAATTGAGATAGGAGAAAGTAATGTTTCATTGGTTACTGATGTCAATGAGAGACATAATATTATACAGGAGCAAGTTGATCTATCAGATACAGACCTAACCATAGAAGAGAAAGAAAAATTGCTTAATGTATTAAAAGAATACAATGAAGTGCTTCAACTATCAGATGATGAGCTTGGTAGAACGGAATTAGCAGAACATTCAATCGATACTGGTACTAATATTGCAATTAAGAGAACACCTCACACTCTTTAAAACAGTAATTGCCAATGAAATTGACAAAATGGTGAAATTCAGTATTATACAACCATCACAAAGTCCCTTGTCTTCTCCTGTACTATTAGCTAAGAAGTCAGGTGGCACTCCACACTTTTGTGTCGATTACAGGAAGCTGAACAGTATCACTGTTAAGGATAACTACCCACTACTACATATTGATGATATATTAGATGATTTACAGCCCTCGAAATATATCTCAACACTTGATTTGGCTACCAGCTACAGACAGATCCCGATGTCATATAGAGACATTCCTAAACCAACATTTAATTGTTGCTCTGGATTTTATGAATTCATAGTACTTGCCTTCGGATTATGTAACGCACCAGCTACTTTCCAACGAACTATGGAGAAATTATTGAATGGCATTTCAACTGAAGAAGATAAACAATTCCATGTATTTATTGATGATATATTAGTAAAATCAATTACATTTACAGAGCAACTGAAACTTGTCTTACAACGGATTAAGAAAGTAAATCTGAAGTTGAAACAAAAGAAATGTAAGTTTAGTCAGATAGAAATAAAATATCTGGGACATGTTATTTCACGAAATGGGATTAGTCCTGATCCAGCAATAATATCGAAAAGTTATAAATTACCCTGAACCTCGAAATATAAAAGAAGTGTGAATCTTTCTTGGATTAACGTATTATTACTGGCGTTTTGTTGAAGGTTACGGAAAAATCGCAAAACCTTTATATAATTTACTCCAAAAAATTATGCCTTTTGTTTGGACAAATTAAACACGGTTAGGATTTTTGGAACTAAAGAATCGACTTATCACCACACCGGTTTTACAATACCCGGACTTCAACAATGAATTTGTACTTGAAACTGATGCAAGTGGCAATGGTTTTACCTCCATACTTTCACAGATTAGCACCATTGACAACAAATTACACCTCATTATTGCTTATGCATCAAAACATATAAACAATGATCAACAGCAATATGATGCACCACACTTCTTGGAGTTGTGGGTTCTAAACTGGACTTGTCAACATTTCCACCATTACTTGTATGGTCGTTTGGTAACAATATTAAATTTTTTATAATATATTGTTTCTACAGAGTGATGTTGGGTTTTAGCACTATTAATTTGACATTTTTTTATTGCGAAATTAGATTCACTGAAAAATTCCATGAATAAACTTTGCGAGACATTCCTCAACTATTCTTTGACAACAAACTGTCTATCTATCTATCTATTTTGAGTAAAAAATGTGAAAATTAAAATGTAAGCCTTAAAACTGAGTAAGTACTGTTATATTTATTCAAAAATATGAAATTTCTTCAGTAAATGTGAGACTGTTGTAATCAGCTATTTTTTTAGAAAAAAATAATAATCTTACAGTATATATGTTTAAAACCAAACATCACCCTATAGAAACAATATTAACTTGTATACTATTTACTTAAAATTCTTCACAAACTTATTAACTGAAAACAGTATCTAGCATTATATATAGGCAACATTAAATTTACCATTTTTTTTTAGTCAAAGTTAGATTCATGTTCCCTTTGAAGGCGTTTCTAAATTTATTCAGGATAAAGCCGCCCAGCGGGAGCAGAGTGTATTTCATCTTTGATAATTGCCAAATTATTCATTTCTCTAGGTGGTGTAAATAGAACATCTTCCCGTGTGTGGATTATTTATTTTCCACGACAAATGTAGTTAACACTTGTATTTCCAGTTGTAATATACTATTTGTGTATCGATTATGGAATGACCGATCTTATAACCTTATAATCTTATAATATGACTTCATAACATTATTGAATTAATTATTATTCTTAACTATTAAAACCTTATTTATTAACTAAACAAACAAACTAGCTTTTATAATCATAACAATATCTCACTTGATCATAATACATGAATTATATTTCACACATTGTCACACCTACCTTAAGATAGTGCTTCAATGTCTAGCTCACATTTCTATTAAGTTCTAGAACAATGTCAGTGAATCTACCTTTGACTAAAAATAAATGTAAAATTAAACGTTGGATATATATAATGCTAGATAGTGTTTACAGTTAATAAGTTTGTGAAAAATTTTAAGTTAATATTTTTTTCTGTAGCGTGATGTTTGGTTTTTAACATATATACTGTAAGTTTATTATTTTTTACTAAAAAATAGATGATTACAGCAGTCTCGCATTTACTGAAGAAATTTCATAAGCCAAAAAAAATTCATTCTTCTTGAAAAGCCATTCATCTTGCCCTCCAATCAATCCCAAGGAGAGAAGCATAGCTGTTCGAAACTGGGTGGCTAAGAACATGTATGAAAGATGTTCGAATTACACAACCAGTATACACTTCTCAATCTGCTTCCCAAAAGAAGGGAACGGAACATCATAACACTAGAAAGGCTAGCAAGATTAACCAACGCAATCATCGTCGCACCAATTCATTAGATAACCTTCCCTGCACAAAGCCTGTTGCTATTGAAATCGGCTGTGACAGTGAAGCACATAATAATATTAGACTCAGGCAGCAGTTTATTTATCAAGAACCAAATCCGAGGAATCCCACTATGAATTCCCCGAAGACACAACCAAAGGAAACATCAACAGAGGCAATGAATATGACTCTGACAAAACTCAGCAAAGCTATGACATCATATGAATTCATTGAAACAACCAGGGTGGAGAGCATCATGCAAAATCCAAAAGAAATTTTTGCTAGGTCCCTAGTGCCATTTGGCTTAGAAAAAGTCCACAACTTCTACAACTGACATATCTAGAAGTCCACAACTTCTACAACTGACATATCTTCACCATCAGAGACTGATGAGTATATAACAGTAGATAATATATCAGACAATTCAAATGAAACTGAAATGGATCCTACTTACTCATACAGCATAAAGGAAAAGAAAGGTGAATCCCTGCAAGGAAGTCAGGTACCAACAAACATAAGAAAAGACTCTGTAATAATCACAAACCCATCAGTGAAATGTCCCTCTACTCTAGAACAAGTCCTCAAAAACAATGACACCTGGTAAGAACCAAAAAGACCTGCCAAACCAACCTTCAAATCAAAGATCCAGATGCAGCACAACATTAAGACTGAAAACAAATATAGTGAACTAGATAATGATACCAAAATTACCATACTTCTACAACAACAGACTGATTTCTTGGCGAATCTAAATAATGTTTCCAAAGAAACTGTCAATCTAAGAAAATCACAAGGTAGTAGCAAGAATGAACACAACAACTTTAAGCAACATACGAACAAGAAACCCAACGAAGCACCCCTTCCAACAAACGGAAGCAGTAGAAGCAGCACAGATATGAAGCGGAATAATAAAGGGTTTGATCTACACTACAAAACCTCTAGGGATTCATACTGGCACAATAACAATCAAGCTAACTATAATGGTAGTAATCAATATAAATCTATCCTGCAAGATAATAATAGGCATACGGAGTATGTGAGGAACTCTTGGAGACATGCCCCAGAATCATCTCGACACCAAAGTCAAACATACCAGCAGTATCAGAAGCACAGAGTGAGTAGACACGATTATCCAGATCAACACTTCCCAAACCCTCATCTAAGAGACCAATCTGAACATACCTCGTACCCCAGTAATGACCAATTTGACATAACCTATGACAACAGGTATTACAACCGATCCAACAGAAGTCATATGGCTAGGAATCGTTTTTAAGCTGGCTCCGAGTATCACAACTGGAGACCTAAATTTCAAAAATGCTGGAAATACGTGTAATATTTTGCAGAGAAGTGAAATCAGTCGCCATAGGCAGCATATGAAGGATGATTTGCAACATGACAGCAAATTCTATTAAGTTCTAGAACAATGTCAGTGAATCTACCTTTGACTAAAAAAATGTAAAATTAAACGTTGAATATATGCTACTGTAGATACTATTTTCAGTTAATAAGTTTGTGAAGAATTTTAAGTTAATATTTTTTCTGTAGCATGATGCTTGGTTTTCAACATATATACAGTAAGTTTATTATTTTTTAGTAAAAAATAGATGATTACAGCAGTATCGCATTTACTGACGAAATTTCATATTTTTAAATAAATATAACAGTACTTACTCAGTTTTTAAGACTTGCATTTTAATTTTCACATTTTTTACTCAAAATAGATAGATAGACAATTTGTTGTCAAAGAATAGTTAAGGAATGTCTCGCACAGTTTATTCATGGGATTTTTCAGTGAATCTAATTTCGCAATAAAAAAATGTCAAATTAATAGTGCTAAAACCCAGCATCACTCTGTAGAACCAATATATTATTAAAAAAATGTAATATACTATATTAACACTGACACATTGACTTACCTACACATAGTTGCAACACTACAGTGTATACATGAGACATTGTTTCATAATGTTACATATCGAATAACACTATTACTGCTATATCTAGCACATACTCACCACAACAATCAATACCCTACATCTAAACATTAATTATCATTCCATCTTATATTCAAACGTAATTAACCTGTCAATATTGTACTGATAATGTATGTAGAACAAGTAAATTATTATTATTAGTTAGATGTATTTCGTATTAATTAATATGCATTTTATGCTATCGAAATCATTAGAATAATTGGATCTCGTTGGTAACATATGCTATAGTATAGAATTCAATGAACAATAATTTATAATTGATACTACCACAAGCTATTTGTAAACATCTGCGACCAGTTATGATGAATAAATCGATATTGAATAATTATTACTTGGCATTCAACAGCTATAACTCGGATATTTATCGCCTTTTTCTCTCGAGGTTGGGTGGAAGAGTGGGTGACGAGTTGTGAGGAGTTATAACAGTCCCGAGTTCGAACCCGGTTGAATATTTTGTTATCTGAAAAATTGCGAAATTAAATTTAGTTACTGGTGAAAAATAGTAGAAGTTACCTGTAGACACCTCTAGCGTCTGTAAAATAAAGGTTGGTAAATATGAAAATACTGGTTGCTGAAAAATAGCGATTTGAAAAATAGTAGACGTTACCTGTAGACACTCGTAGCACCTGTAAAATAAAGGTTGGTAAATATGAAAATACTGGTTGCTGAAAAATTGCGATTTGAAAAATAGTAGAAGTTACCTGATGCTAAGTGTAGACACCCGAACACCTGTAAAATAAAGGCTTATGATTGGATGCAGTACTAGAGTTGGGTGACTAATAACGCCTCTAGCGGAATAAGCGGGAACTTGAGAAGTTACCATGGTAACGGTTGAAATGCTGACATCTGATTGGTTGAAATAATAACGACCACTGCAAAAGGTTGAAATGGTGGCTTCTGATTGGCTGCAGTACCAGAAATGGATGGTAATGATGGACTACGGGTGACCTTGGCCGAGGGGCCATGTATCCTATACTACTCACGAAGAGATGCGCATATGGCGGGCGGTGGTACCCGAAACAACCAGGAGGATATGCGAATACGTCGAATGGGGGTCCCCTGAATACCCACGAGACGGAGCCTATCAATACTACAGTACTGACAAAGGAAAAAACGACTGAACGATATGCCGATACATACTGTAGATCTTATGATCCTGCGGGTTCAGGCATGGAGGCTAATGACTTTGTATGGGCCGAACGGCCCGAACCTGATGTTTCCAGTCAAGGAGGAATCGACTAACGGTTAGGGTTAGAGCTCGTCGTCGGTGTCCATGAGGGTCTGAGGATGAGTGGGTAATTCAACAAAACGCTAACAATGATACCGGACTGACTGATTGAACCAGAGTGGCGATGGTAGTCGCTGATGTATATATATTATATATATTATATATATCATGTATTGATTGTTAGTAGATATTTTTTAATAGTATTTGTTTATTAAATTGTCTTCAATGTCTATATTGATAATATTGTGTGCTGTGCTGATTTTACTTATTTTTCATTTTATAAATCTTGCTGTGGCCGTTTTAATCTACTAAACTGCCGTATCAATTTCATGATATTTTAATGGATATGCAATTTAACTTCTTCTTTCTATTAACTTTCAATGCAATCAAATATAACTGTAAAGCTATTGACTTTCGTGTTATTGTTTTGCTGTTACTTCGAGAAGGGATTTGAATCCCATCGGATTACTGATTAATTCCCATCATCGAGATGGGAATACTTTATAATGAAACAGTGTGGTGGTCCGCGGGATAGTGGGAAGGGATGGGACTGTTGCTGGTTGGTGGAATGTGACTGCCTGAAAAATTAAAACAAACAAAACTTCCAGACTTCTATATTTTTACTTTCAAAACAAAACGTCCAAAACATTTCAATGCTGAAGTACTGTTCAAGTCCCATGGATGTATGGTTGATAAACAGATAAAGAGGGGCAGAGGGGGGTCAGGGTTTCTGGTAGACTATAGTCCCCGCGATGATGGCTGAGGTTACTCTTACTCAATAAACATATAAATCAGAACGAGTTAATATAATGGAACGATGCCTTTCGTGGCGTTAGCATACTCAAATTTATTAGGGCCTAATATTTATTATTACGAGTAAGGGACTTTAGTATAATCAGAACGCAATGTTTGATATTTATACAGTACTGCAGTATGTACAACATTTTGTATGTACAACATATGTACAACCATTTCGTAATGTTAAAATTTTGGAATAAAGCTACACATATACTTGTTGCAAAGTACTTTACAGTGTTCTGATCCTCGTGGCTTTATTTTCACTCACTCACTAACGTTCGTTCGTGTAACAAAGCCACTCGGATCATCACACTGTAAAGTGCTACTTCATACACACAAGTATGTAAATACTGTAGTTATTGTTGACATATCAAACCATTGAATAATATGCCACAGGAGTAAATCTGTTATAGCATTCGAAACAGAACATGAAAGCATGAAAGATACAATTGTACGAAGCCCCTAAGGCGCTAAGGGGACATGAAAAACAAAAATAAAATCTAACACGAAGTTCGTGTTAGTCACACGAAACTCGTGTTAGTAACACGAAGTTCGTGTTAGTAAGACGAGGTTCGTGTGAGAATTTTTTATTTATACTTACTAATACGAACTTTGTATTACTAAACTTCGTATTACTAGCACGAACTTCGTGTTACTAGCACGAACTTCGTGTTACTAACACGATTTGATTTGAATTTCCCCCTCCCTAACTTCGTGTTAGTAAGACGAAGTTCGTGTTAGTAAGACGAAGTTCGTGTTAGTAACACGTTCGTGGGGCCTTCGCGCAGCACGAGGCCCAGTTATGAGATACAAATTAAAATTGAGCGACTGTATCACAAAATCAGGTTTTGAGAAATTTACCCACACCACCAATCAATCAAAGAAAGGGGGACAGTACGTGTTCACCCCTTTTAATCCCCCCCCCCCCACCCTTCCCAACCACCAATACATAACCGCGACATCTACCACCCACGGAAGGGTAGCACGAACTTATTTCCAATCGCACGTTCAATATGCAAAGCCAGGTGGTTTATAGGAATATAATAAACGCAGTACTCGTATTCATTATAAGCCTCGTTGCGTTCGTCCTGTTTTGTATTTAAATATATTTCTTAAACGCAGGCTAGGACGTTCTTTATAATAATAATAACTAGGGATGCGATCAATATGTGAAGCCAGGTGGTTTATATAATAATTTAGTCAACGCAGTACTCGTCTTCATTATATGCCTCGTTGCGCTCGTCGCTCGTCGCTTGTCCTGTTTTGTTATAAAATATTTTTCCTAAACGCAGACTGACGATCTTTATACAGTTATAACTATGCGAAGTTTCGAAACTGTGCGAGTAACTGTTGATACATCTATGTGGATATGTGTGATATGTGGAGATGTGTGATACAACGCCAACGCATCTTATGCCGATGTAGTAATATGGGTATTGAAATAATATTAAATTAATGTACACTCTTAAAGCTGCAGCGAAAAAATGTAGCTAATTTCCTAGGTTACATATAAAATAATAATATTATTTTTAAGAACATTAATTTTACTACTTTGCAAAAATTCAATTAAAAAATAACCAGACATATACATTGTGGAATAAACTATTTCAGAAGCCTACACAACAGCCATGCCATGGATAGTATTTATGTTATGATATCTGTCATTCACCTGAGATAGCAATACAACATTTATAGTGAATTTAAAGAATGCTGTCTGGGCTGGAATAGCAATACTGGTTGTCTATTACTATTCCTCTCTGGTTAGTCTTAGCAACAACTCCCAGCCAGCAGCACAGACTTGACCAATAATCATTCCCAGCAACTGGGAATGACACACACATCCCATCTATGTACCAGCATGTTGGCCAATAAATGAGCAGTATTTAATGAGAATAAATTTTTTATGCCGTTTTAATTACTTTAGATCAATTAAAGACACAATTATTAAAGCAAATCACTTGAACTAATTAAAAACTATAATAGAATGGAGTATGTGGATTACATCTGTATAATTTTTAATTATAATTATTTAAATCTTATACTGTAAAACAATTAATTTCCTTTAAAAGGCAGGTTGAAAATGGTGTTTTTACCGTAATAACTTAATTAACTAATTAACTGCTATTATCTTAGCTTCTCGAAGGCCACACTGAAATTCTACTTGGAAAATTTCTAAACTTTTGCCAAACAACATGTGTACCAAGTTTGGATAGATTTCATCAAAGATTGGCCGAGTTATTAACGTTTAAAATTGAACACGACAGAACGACAGAACGACAGGTTGATTAATGGTACCACTACGC
Source organism: Nemertoderma westbladi (assembly GCA_032718475.1). NCBI lineage: Eukaryota > Metazoa > Xenacoelomorpha > Nemertodermatida > Nemertodermatidae > Nemertoderma > Nemertoderma westbladi. The sequence continues at coordinate 4,924 of JAUCBJ010003554.1, read as the reverse complement.
TAAGGCTCACTCACTTCGTGGCTCGCCCCACATGAATGAAGTTCGTGTTAGAGTAAACACGACGTTCGTGTTAGATTTTTTTTATTTTTCATGTCCCTTAGGGGCTCCTTACAATTGGGATAACATAATGGTAGTTGATGTCACACCATTCACAGCGGGAAAAGTCACCTACAGACCTAGTTGAACATTATTGTCTGACATAAAGGAAGTCTAGAGGTTTTCTAAACACAGAAATAACATAAACAAGCCAATAGCAAATAGGAAGACTCCAGAAGATTCCTTCTGCCCTTTGCTGAAGAGATTTTTGATTGGTCGATGATGCTTGTGAGGGTTTCCTGCTTTATGTGTCAGTGGTATATCGGTATCTCTACTTGTCTAGTCTACTGCAGTACTATTACATATTAGTCAGAATACATTTTCCTATCTGTTTAAATCACTCATTATTATTATATCCGTTCTATTCGTGTTTTTACATTGTTGTCAGTTTTTATTTTCGATTTACCCACTTAAATAATTAATAACCGAAATGAAATATGTTAATTTATGTTAATCTACTGTACATGAGCAAAAATTAATATTTTATTGTTATTCTGGCGATATTAATAACATAACATTGAACATAGGTCTACAACTAACTGTCTGACTGTACTTTGTTATAGCCTTATACTGGTATGTAGTTATAGTTCTGTAGTTATACAGTAGGCCTAGTGCAAAAGGCAATGCAGTAGTCAGGTAGTGCTATGATGGTACAGCCCTGGGTACAGCCCACTCTGCACTCGTGCTGCAGTTCCCTTCTGCCTGATAGATTAATTCTTATTCTTCTGATAGACTGATTCAATGTGACAGTGACAGTACAGCGGTCTGGCAGTGTGCGTACATGCGTGGTAGTGACTTACAATAGTGACAATACTAATACTACTAGTCCGATAGTCGATACCGGTATTGAAATACAGCAGGTACTGAGGTACAGGTGAGGTAGCCAGGTAGCCTACAACTGTACAACAATAGGGCTAGTCAAAATGTTTTCGAAGATGGGAAGTAGCTGTTTGTACCGTGGAATGCGAACCTATCGTTGTAATTTGCGATCGACTAAAATATCAGCAACTCGTCGTAGCGTTCAATTGCGCTACTCCACAGGTAATGTAGTCCCCCCATCAGAGGCCGAGGAATCTTCCCCTAAGATACGAGAAGTAGAAAGAAACTCCTGCCAATTATCGTTGCGATTAGCGCTACCGAACTTAATTAAACCAAGTGCCACGGGCGAAACGCTTAGAAGCGGAACTGAACGCAACGAAACGTTAATCACCCGTCTCGATAATGGATTAACGGTTGCCTCCCAACCGCTATTCGGCGAGTGCGTAACACTAGGGGTTCTTATTAACTCGGGAAGTCGTTACGAGATTGACTCCCCATCCGGACTCACCCACCTCCTCCAGAAACTCTCGTGGGGTTCAACTCTCGGGCAGTCCAACGATTCTATCCGCGCCGAGTTGGAGCTGTACGGAGGTGTCTGGGACTGCCAGACGCAACGGGACGTGCTCATATACGCAGTGTCGGCGGACGCAGCCGGATTGGAGCCGGTTAGCCGGATGTTATCCGACGTGGTTTTGAGGCCGGAACTCGCGGACAACGAGTTGGAAGAGGCGCGAACCGCTATTCGGTTCGAGTTGGAGGATTTATCGGTCCAGCCCGAACCGGAGCCGCTACTCACTGACTTCCTGCACTCGGCTGCTTACGTTAAGAATACTCTAGGGTTCACTAAGTACTGCCCCGCGGATAACATAGATAGAATAAGTCGCGACGATATCCTCACCTATTTGGCTCGGTACCACTCGCCGGAACGGATGGTGCTCGCCGGAGTCGGGATGGACCACGGGATTCTAGTCGATTTGGCGCGCTCACATTTCCAGGGTAAACCCACGACGTGGGATGGCTTCCCCGCGGGGAATCCAGACGCCTCACTAGCCCAATACATCGGGGGACACAATTACGTGGATAAGGATATGACGAAGTTAGCTATGGGGCCGACTCCCATCCCAGAGTTGGTTCATTGTATGGTTGGAATGGAGAGCTGTCCCTTCGAGCACCGCGACTTTATACCGTTCGCTGTACTCAATATGCTGCTCGGAGGTAAATAATTTTGTTACTTTTTGTTTTTTTTAACAATCATCAACATAAAGAAATAATCTCACTGCATCTCAAATCAACATAACACTTTTAATTTATTTAATTAATCGAATCGATTAAAATAAATAAATTAAATCTAATCAAATTTAGTCTTTACAGAGAACAGTAGAAAAGAATGGAATGTGTTTTCTTAGTAACCCATTTCATGCTTTTCTACTTTGCTTTGTAATACTAAATTCGATTCCCAATTACCGAAGTGTTATTTCCGTGTAAGTAGAAAATTATCTGCCTCTGTAACCTGCCCCTTTACTAACCTGCTCCTTTAAATGGCAATCGGGCCTAACGCTCTTTGGGAAGTGTACAAAACAAAGAGGTAAAATCGCGTAAAATCGCGTCTTTTAAAAGAGCAGGTTAGTAAAGGACCAGGTTACAGAGGCGTGTTGGGGGAACCAAAACAGTAATCGAAAGTTAGCACATGTGTTTTGTACAACAGGTCTTTATTATTTGGGTCTTTGTTTTGTAGTCACCTACGTTACCTACGTTAATAAGTAGTTTGGTTACAGTTTCATTATCTTTTGGCAACAATTTCAGTAGTAACAGTTAGCAGCTAATATAATAAGTGTTTCTGTATTATTAGTGACTTTTCATTATATCATTATTATCTGTTCCCAGGCGGTAGTTCGTTCTCCGCCGGAGGACCCGGTAAGGGTATGTACAGTCGGTTGTACACCAACGTACTCAACCGCTACCACTGGATGTACTCGGCCACGGCGACCCACCACTCCTACCTCGACTCAGGACTGTTCGCCATCCACGCGAGCGCCCCTCCGGAGTTCGCCGCCGACATGGTGGACGTTGTGGTCTCGGAGTTCCGTCTGGCCGCCGGCGGAGTCAACGCGGTTGAACTCGATCGCGCCAAGAACATGTTGAAGTCGATGTTGTTGATGAATCTGGAGTCCCGTACGGTGGTCTTTGAGGATGTCGGTCGGCAGGTCTTGGCGACTAAGCGACGTCGGGACCCTGCCGAGTTGCTTGCCAGTATCGACAATGTCTCCAAGGACGACGTGGTCAGAGTAGGCGCGGCCCTCGTTGCCAGGAAACCTACAGTCGTTGCCATGGGGAATATGAGCGGGATGCCGAATTATAAGGAAATCTGCGATATGATGGCTAAAGATAACAGGAGGAGGGGCTGGTTGAGAAGTTTTGTGTGATTTTATCTTCACAGACAATTTGTAATTATATGAACAATAAATTTCAATATGTTCTTCGTTTATTATTTAATGGGCAATTTATTATAATTAAAGGATATTAATTATTAACAAGTAGATTAATTGTTTGTTATTTGCAATTAAAAAATAATACAATTATTCTTCGTCGATTCAGTGGGTAGGCATTGCTGAATTGTTTAAAGTCATAAGTTCGTTGCTGCAATACATTTTCAATATTGTATTAAGTTAGAATTAAAATTAAATATAGACTCTACCGTATTTCCAATCCTTGAATTCTGTTTAGTTTGCGTTGAAAAGAAAAGCGGCAGTTCGGCTTCAATAATTTCAACCATCGGTGACCATCGGTATCTAACCTGGACTTTGCAGAGGATAACAAATCTCTTGATATAATCATTAAGGTTGACGAAAAACTAGGAGTTTTATTTCGCCCAAAAACTATTATATTATTCGGAAACCGTAAGAGGACATGAAATCCTCGTTTTTTTTTTATTTTTATTATTCTTAATATAGATGTCCGCTAACGCGGACATCTATATTAAGATTATTATTATTATTAAGAATAATAAAAAAAACGAGGATTTCATGTCCTCTTAGGGGCTCCGTCATATTATATTATTAAAGTCCAATTAACCCCCACCCCCCCCCGGCCCCCACCCCCCCCCGGCCCCCACCCCCCCCCCCTCCCCCTCCCGAAGGGCATCATCAGGGAAAGTTTCTCTTTAAGTAGTTTTAAAATATTATAATATAGAAATAAGTTTATAGTGTTCGGATACTTTAAATCAACTGTGCCAGTATTTCACTCACATGCGCTTCTTTCATTCGTGAACTCAGACCACCCACCATTTCTATTTATGCCTTTTCCAACTATTTAAGAGAGAGTGGGGAAACTTGACGTAAATTCCATCTTGGCGAATTAATATCTCGCGTCAATGTTCAATTACAAATGAAGGGAAAGTAACAGTGGACGTTATTCAGCTTAAACAATAAACAAAAGTCAGTAGAACATGTACCAGTAATCAGTGCGTTGTTATTTGTGTCGCCCCCGCTATCAGTATTTAATAAATTTTTATAAGGATGTTTTATTATTACTTACTATGAAGAAAATGTTCCCTTTCGACAAAAACCTTTAACCGTCGTTAAATAACGGTACTTTGGCTGAGGTATTTTGTTAATGGTGCTTCTTGGCGCCCCGGGTCCCACAAGAACGTTACAAATAACCTGCCAAATTAAATTAAACCGCCTTTGTGTTGCCTAGCTACTATTTAAACTTTGCGATAAAGAATGTAAAATAGGCCTAAATCCTAACATGCTGACTGTTCAGATTGTTCGGTATTATTCTTCAGTATTATGTTCAGTATTATCTCTTAAATATTGTTGCGTTCTGATTGCTTGGTAATATTATTGTACGTACTACAGTCAGACCGTGCCGATCTTTAACATTTTTTAAATTGTGATTGATCCTTTAGAACGGTTACTTTTCCTACCGGTACAGTCATGTGCAGTATTGGCATATTATTTTATTTACCGGCAACATATGCGCACTATTCAATTTCTCTGACAGACGGCCA
>JAUCBJ010003553.1:0-24377 GCA_032718475.1 Nemertoderma westbladi | reverse complement strand
ATGAATGCTTTGAAGGAACTACTTGAAGGCGCATTTCTGCCTTGCATCGTTAAATGGTAGCTAAATGAGTACAAGTTACCTCTTTACACTGTAGAGTATAGTTATAGGACAACGCACTGCATATAAGACGTGAGACATAGCGTAATCCTTGGGTAAGAAAACCGATGCCGTAGAACACTTTACTTTTACTTGTTTTTTTTATGTTATTTTATTGTTTTGTTAAGAAGTTATCTCCTCTTATGACATTAAGTGAAAATTTGTGTTGATCACAGGATAACAAAGATAATTTTGTCAAGTTGGGGTCGAACTGCAACTGGTGAGCTCTACTTTGGAAGCATAACGGTCTAAACATTCCGATATCAGTTCTCGCAAAAGGTGGACATGAACCTGAAATGAAAATGCCACTACAAAAGTAAGTTCTGGTTTATCTTAATAACTTATGTATTACTAATGTAAAAGTTAATGATGCCCCGGTCAATTTGTAACTCTGATTCACCTATTCTATACAAGTTAATATTATTATATAATGGGTTGAATTTTAGAGAATTATATAGGGATGAGTTTTGATTGCGTCAAAAGTGCCATCGCCTCCACCACCCTCATCTGCAATAACAATAATAATAAGTACCTTAACTAATTAACTAATTAGGACCTTATTTTCTGGGCCCTCTGACATAATGGGAGTAGTAACAATACTTGTTTTCTATAGTTTGCAATCAGTCTCACGCTTTCACGTTTATGAGTCGACAGTGACATGCTGCGTTTGGTAGTAGTAAGAGGCCACAGTTTGCCCCATCCCCTTTCTATTGGTAGATGCCATCCCTAGTCGCCTAGTCAGTCACATTGGGCTTACGAACTCCATTCCAAGGAACCTGCAGGCTCTCCATGATTGCAGGAATCGGGATGAGGAATCGTATTTGAGCTGCCGCTATTGGTGGAATACAATCTTCCTTGCCCACATGCGCAGGTCGCTGCGGAGCAGGAATACATGACAAAGTTGGAATTGAAACGACGCATAGTTTATACAACACTGATCGACTGGTGAAGTTAGTTTGTTTGTAGACACACAAACACATACAGATATTATATTCTCCAAAATATAATCTACTATTATATTTATTTATGTTTATGTGCCACCGAAAATGTGATTTATTTTTCTGTTAGATTTAGATGAGGTGACACATTTTCTGGTTTCTGGTATTTCTGGTTGGATTTTTCGATATTTTTCATATTTTCTACTGTTGTTTTATATCGCTTCACAGAAATCCACTATGAATAATAACGCGCCGTACTTCAATCAAGAATTCATACTGTTGGCGAATAGCAATGAGAACAGGATAATCCAGGAACCTCCGCTCATAAGACTGCAAGCCCAGTCCTGGTCCATGGAGACCCTGCCAAACTGGAAGTCTTTCCTCAAGAGTCCGAAGCCTTGGGAACTGGGTCGTATGAGGCGTGTCTCTACGTCTCCTACTCTGACGCCTACCTGTGGGTTCTGCGTGCAGCACACCCGTGCAGCCCGACTCACTCGCACAGGCGTGCTCTGGATCCTTCTATCAGCACTGACTACTTCCCTATCTACTCTCGCATTCCTCTCTCCTTGCTGGATCCTGGAGTCTGGAACCAATGATGAGACAGGGTTTGGAGTTTTCTCATTTTGTACTAAAGGAGAAGATAATATTGTTAACTGCAGGTAAATTAGACCTTTTGACTTTGTTTAATGTTGTTTAGCCGGTACAGCATTCTTAAAAATGCAGCTGCAATGCAGCATGCCGATCCTATAACATCATTAACAATAACCTCATTAAACAACATTACTCTACAGTAATGTTGTTTAATGATGTTATTGTTTAACTAGGTAAGCGTTAAATCTCGTTGAATTAAACTCCAAGAGTTATGATATTTTATAGGCCTATTAACTTACTACCTTAGATAATTTTTATAAGTGCCGTCCATACTAAGTAAGTATACAATTACGAAACAACATGTTATTTATTACATTGCTTAAAAGATTTATTATTGATAGTAATGGGGAAGTGTATTTTTCGAGGTGTTTGTTATGATACATTTATTATAGGAAGGGAAAAGATTTAAGGCTGACTACTGGCGGTCTGGGCGAGTAACTTTACCTCTGGGGGATTACGTAACTATGTTGTTACTGTAAGCTATGTTCGCCTATGTTGCAGGGTGTATGGCGGGCGATATAACCTACTAGACATACCCACGGTTATATGGCAGGTTGTTTCCATTCTCTACGGCGGCGGCTGTTGTTTACTCATAGTCTGCACGATGGTTGCCATTAGCAACCTCTTCATTAAAGGCATTGTTGGGTCGAATTCTTCTATTCTCATTGGCTACATTCAGTGCGCTGCCCGTAAGTTTTATGAAATATAAAATATTGGATTACATTACTGTTGCGACAGAAGTAAACTGATACTTCTTATTTCGGAAATATATTTAAATAATTTTGATGCACCATCATAATTACTATCGAAAATAAGTAAAGGCAACATGGATTTAATGTGAGTCGACTTGATGTATCTTGACTTGATGTATCTTGACTTGATTCAATGAAATGATCATGCCATAGGGGAGTGGTAAGTAAGTATATCTGGGCTGTATATGTGGGCACAGGCGGACATAACGGTTTGAATCTCTTAAGAGTCGAATTTAACATTCCAGTGCTGTATGGATTCTTGGATAGAGTCCTCAATTTTGATAAGTTATGACAAACATAATAACATATGTATAACATACGTATACAGCGAGTTTACCCGAATTATATAGTGGGTTCGGTGTAAGAATGCAGTGGGTTTACATAGTAGGTTATAAGATATTCAATCATTACTATTACGGGAAGTAAGTACTATCTAGGCCTACATACTGCTTCGGCATTCGCAAATGTTCAATAATAAATCTCTATAAACGGGAGTAATTACTATAATGCATTCCTAATTGAGCTCTCCACACTACGGTTGTATACTTTTTTTTACAGCGGTGATATAAAAATATATTACTACTTCCATTATGTCATTTAAAACAATCACCATTTAAAATCAAAATATTCAAAACTCAAAAAATTATAATAAATAATTTTAATTTGTTGTGAATCCCTAAGTGGGTATTACTTGGATATTGTCTGTACGGACTTGTGTTTGCTGATATCACTTTGTATTCCTATGCAGATACTTTATGATTTTGGAAACAAAAGATTTCAGTACAAAAAGTATGATTATGTACCATACAATAATATGTAGTTTTTATTTTTTTCTATTTGTTTGTATAGTACCAACATTTTGGGAGTGAGATACGGGTCTAAATCATTCCTCATATACTACAGTAGAGAGGCTTCCGGAAAAATCGTGACGAATTTTTTTGTCAGTAACTATGGGAATATAGATAGATGACACTAGAACGCCATCAAGATGGCTTTAAACGAACCTGTCTTACACAGACTCCAAGGAACAGATGGGATTGGAAGATGCAAACCAAGAATGACTTGCATCAACCAAAAAACTGCCTCCCATCTAATGTAATACACATTCGCCTAGGCAAACAAATCATAATCACAATTACTACGATGATGTGTGAAATGGTATCCATATCCGCAACCTGAGAAACGGCCCAAAAGAGCAGTTTATTCTGCGGAGGGGTCTTTTCTGTATTAGATAAATAAAATAAAGAACACTATAATTACAGTATTTATACCTGATACATTCTCAGTTAGCCTAATAAAAACATCGGAGCAACCAATATAATGTACATGTACAAGCATCCTATGAAAGTTTGTGAAATGTTCCCTTAAGTCTACCCAACAGCCGTTGGTACCCGGCTGGCAGCCACCCTGGTTCAGTTTTATGGTGTTAGTTTAATCGACAGCTGTTGTAAACGTCCCAGATATACAAAACCTACTAAGCCTTTGCATTCCAATTGAGCTTAGCCTAAGTTGATGACAGTATTATAACGATGACAATTAGGCCCTATAGATACATACGATATATAAATGATGTACTGCTTGACATTACACTAACTGGCTGAATAGAGATAGAACTATAATAATACGTTTGGCATTCTGTCAGATTTCAGTAGTAAGTAACCTCATAATAATTGCTAAATATCAATCACCTGAAAAACATTTCAAGCAAGGGAGTTGTGGGTATTTAATTTCGCGTTCAATAATGTTGAAAATATGCAAATATTTCGAATATCGAACTTCGAATCGTTCCCAACTTTTTTATTCAACAACTAGACAACAATTGATAAATACTTGCGTTTACAATTTTACAATGCATGCAAGTGGTTTCAAGCCATTTGGTGAACATACATAGATAGTGACATATATAGTGATATAGGTAAATATATCCATCGTGTTTTTGCCGGCCTCAGATTTAGATAAAAACTACCCAGTCTAAAGACAGGTTCGTTATAAATCCCATGCTCGAAGGAATATAATAGTGGAACAAGTCAAAAAAAGGGCCGAGTAGGGAGGGGATAATAAACAATAAAGAAATGTAATAATAGACAATTTCAATCAGCGGGATTTTGCTCAAAAAAAGTATCGACAGGTGAATTTCTTGATATCTGAATTTTTATATGAATTATTTTATTTTAAACCTGAAACGCACGGGATGTATTCATACAGTACATTGGAACCAATCGGAAAACACAAGTTATTGCCTAATACTAAAGACTTTACTACCATATACTAAACAATTTACTAAACACTAAAAATTATATTATTCTATGGTTTCTTCGAAATCTTGCAGGATTAAAATACCAAATGTTTGCTTACCGTAGGCCTACATATTACCGTAGGCCTACATATCACCGTAGGCCTACATATTACCGTAGGCCTACATATTACCGTAGACCTACATATTACCGTAGGCCTACATATTACCGTAGGCCTACATATTACCGTAGGCCTACATATTACCGTAGGCCTACATATTACCGTAGGCCTACATATTACCGTAGGCCTACATATTACCGTAGGCCTACATATTACCGTAGACCTACATATTACCGTAGGTCTACATATTACCGTAGGCCTACATATTACCGTAGGCCGACATATTACCGTAGGTCTACATATTACCGTAGGCCTACATATTACCGTAGGTCTACATATTACCGTAGGCCTACATATTACCGTAGGCCTACATATTACCATAGGTCTACATATTACCATAGGCCTACATATTACCGTAGGCCTACATATTACCGTAGGCCTACATATTACCGTAGGTCTACATATTTCCGTAGGCCTACATATTACCGTAGGCCTACATATTACCGTAGACCTACATACGGTGTATATCATAAAGAAATTTTCATTTCTATCTTGTCTGCTGAATTCCATCCCGTGAATGTGTCCCAGAACATCCCATCAGGAAAAGCGCCATAAACACCGTTTGGATTACAACTCGTGCAATCATTAAACCACCAACCTGCGTTGAACTCCCGTGCGCAATTATAACCCCCTCCATCATTGTCTTTATCTTTAGTAGTAAATGACTGCCGGTTCTGACCCCAAGAGAACGCCGACCCAGTTATCGAGTCTCCTGCGTCCCCAGAGTATCCAGATATTTCTAACTTATATTCGGTTTCAGCGGGTCCAACTGTGAAAGAGGAATATTCAGCAAATCTTTGATCTCCTTGCCACCAAATGTCGACTCTCATCTTAACGCCTCCGACAGTTAGACGGTGTATCGTATCTAATCCCATCCAAAATTCGTTGTCAACAGATCCAAATCCAAGCTCGTAACTCTTCCAATTCAAAAAGAAATCCACCTTCCCATTAACTCTTCGTTGTATTACCAACCATGGTCCGTTTGGGATGGTGTTGTCACATCGAATCCGACCTCCCAATCCATAATAAGGATTCCAATATATCCCAATTGTATCATTTTGTTGGTAATTCGGACAACATTTATCAGGGGGTTTAATGTCAATCATGCTCAATAACTCCTTCTTTTGTGTCCTAATCTTGTCAGCAAATATTACTTCTCTCTCTAAAAGTTTGGCATCGTAAATATCTGCTTGCTTTCGGAGTTTATTTGAAAAGATTCTGGTTTCGTTTATAAGCATTTCATTGAATTGTGTAATTTGATTATCAAGTTTAAAAACAAATTGTTTTTCTTTCTTGTTGAGACTTTCTTCCAGCACTTCCAACTGCTCAATAATACCTCGCTTGTTCGTCACTAAGACTACAATAATGATTACCACGGCAACTAAGACCATCATGAATGCTCCCAGCATCAACATTACTGTCAGGTATTTCCGATATTTCGATTGGATATTTGTTTGCGCTTGGGTTTTTGATTTTTTAGGCTGAGAAATGTTTTCTTCAACTTTTTGCCCTTCTAGTTTATTTGGACCAGGATATACATCATAAGTCTCCTCCTCTTTATTGGGCTCTAGGGTTGCATATTCTGGTAAGGTAACCCCGGGTGACTGCATCTTACAAGTCTCTTATACCTTAATAGGTTTGGAATCCACTGGTTGTTGTTTTATCCACTTATGTTTATTATTTATATCGTACATCTGTAATGTGACACAGTCTAAACAAACTAAAAGTTTATAACAATATTTGAATATATGAAGCTATGTTCACATAATGTAGGAGGGAGTGTGTGTGAATGGGAGTGTCTGGTCAGTCTGGATATATGTGTCCAAACGACTAATCGAAATTCGCTTAATATATAATATATGATATATTCTAGAACGCAACTGAAAGCAAATACAACTAGAATCGCTTCCACCCTTACACACACATACACCATCACCTACACCAACACATACGTTATGTGAACATACCTTTATAAAACATAATAAAACAATATATAGAAAACATAAGATTAATGTGCTACTTGGCGCAATCTCTGAAAATAAAAACCTTCCACAGTTTCCTTGATTTTAATCCGTTTAAGCTGAAACTTGGCAGATATAGATAGATGCCTTACTAGACCATAGTCTATGTAGACTATCAACAGGCAGCGATTGGACGATAATCCCTCGGCTGTTCTCCAATCTACCGCTTGAGCAGAAATGAAAACATTTTAGAAATGTATGAAATTAAAACCTTGAAATATTTCGTATTAAGGTTTATAATCCTTTTTTCCTGGTTGTTACCTGGCGGCGGCCCATATACTCTAGCTCTAGATCTCAGATTTTCTTATAATTCTTTAGATTTAATTATAGAAATGTTTACTCTTTCTTTATGCTAACACATTACGAATAAAGGTAACTCATAAAATAATCACGGTATGCCTGTATGCCTATAACTGGGTGAAACAAAATCTAAGGAAATACATATTATACCTGATTGTGGTTTGTTTGTCCAAATCTGTTTATTTACATAGTTTCAAACATTTGTAGCTTATTCATAGGCGAAGAGTGCTAATCTATGTGACCTTATAAGATTTTATCATTGGACTCTGTCTTACTTGCATATTTAACTGGTTATTATGTGTTTAATGTAGGCCTGAATTTCTATTTCGCAAATCATTGGTTACGAATCAGTTGGTCAAATGTTCCATCTCCATTTCCATCTTCTTTGGAAGTACGGAAACTGTTGCTGGCTGCTTCACACGTAGCACGCATGAACATGACAACACAACAACACAACAACTGGAGTCCGGACAACTCCTGTAAAACTTGCCTTTTCCTTTACCAATTATTGCTGATTTAAGGGAAAGTAACAGCTTACAGTGGCGTGAGTTTCAAACCAAAACAATAAATTATAACTCAAGAACACACTGGTTACAGAATTACATACCCGATTATGGACACGAATTGTCCAGACATGAGTTGTCCAGTTTTCTGTATTCCTCTAAGTTCACCTCTAAGAGGGAAACATTTATTGATTACACATTTATCTGTCACATTCAGCGTTAATCTCACACAATAGAAACCCCAACAGAGTTATTTAACCGGGCGGAGCTAACGTATATATTGGAGTGGCTTAGAGAAAAAATTTTGACAAAGTTTCCAAAAACTCACTTTTTTTACAAAAAGGGTTTTTGTGGTCAACATATCCGATGGGCTGGGTTAAATTCCTTTGTTTAGTAGATAATTTGTGTTAATAAGGAAGCTTCCTATATTGTAACAACTAAATGATAATAAAACTGCTTAAATAATTATACATATTTCCGTTGCTCTGGTAACTAAATTTATGTAGAAGTGCTTGAAAAGAGGCCTCTTAAAAAGAGGCCAGTTTTTTTTGCACTATTTTAATATTTTGATATGGGGATAGTTCTTAATTGTCATTTGCTGCAATTTGGTCAACGGTCGTAATTGAAGACTCCTCGTTAAGCAAGATACTAAATTTTATGGTAGATAGTGTTTTAGGTAGGTTTAGCTAGTAATTTCGACACTGGTTCCGACATCCTACTTCCCTCTATAAATATTTTGTAGTAGCTAGTTCTTATTACTATTTGTATAGAAAATGTTCCAGAAGATGTTAGCTATTCATTTTTAAAAAAATTATGTTCTAGAACAAATATTTTTTGTTCTAGAACGTTTTTTAGAAAAAAATCTGGATTCTATTTAAAACGCATGGAATCGTTCTAAAACGTGTTTAAAATGAATAAAAAAAATTGTGAAAAAAAATATTGTGAAAAAAATTTTGAAATTTTTTTTTATGGATTTTAAACACGTTTTAGAACGATTCCATGCGTTTTAATTAGAATCTAGATTTTTTTCTAAAAAATGTTCTAGAACAAAAAATATTTCTTCTAGAGCATAATTTTTTTAAAAAATGAATAGCTAACATCTTCTGGAACATTTTCTATACAAATAGTAATAAGAACTAGCTACTACAAAATATTTATAGAAGGAAGTAGGATGTCGGAACCAGTGTCGAAATTACTAGGTCGAAAATTTACAGAACTCTCCCCATATCAAAATATCAAAATAGTGTAAAAAAAACTGGCCTCTTTTTAAGAGGCCAGCTCAAGTCACCTGTTAGGCCGTATAAATATAGTAGGCCGTGGTATAGTTCAAGCAATCGATAGTCAGTGGAGCAATGTTTGTTTTCACAAAATTTCTGAAAAAACACACCTTAGGCTACCTATACCTTATTGTTATGTAAAATTCATGTTACGAAGGAAAGAAACTGGAAATTAAAAGTGTTAATCTAAAGATTTTTTGAAGCATTGGATTTTAGCAAATTATATATCCAAGGCTTACAACAATTTTTGGCACGATGTCACTTTTGTGATAATTTCACCTTTTTATGTGGCCGCTAAGCCATTCCACGAGATATTATTTCTCCTAAACTATAGATGACACGAACTGGGTCGCAAAATGAAAGATATTAAAAACTATTATTTGTTCAAGTGTAATTATCCTATCTTAACCTTTTGGAATTTATATTTTAATAAAAGAGCAGGTTACAGAAACGGGTATAGAAGGAACCAAAGGAGTTTGTCGGATTAATAAATATTGCAGGAAAAACATTTTAATTAAGTATTTGTTGAATCAAAACATCATGAAACTTTGATAAAATTTAAAAATTTAAATTTCAAGTTGCTATAAGTTTTTATTATCTACAATTTCGGACCAGTTCGCTATGTTTCGGGTCATGTTGGATTCATAGTTCGGTACAGTTAGATCCTGGTGAGCCTATAACATTATCCTTTATGAATACCCCCGTTACTTCCAATTCCAGATAGACATTCCAGGAGGGTCTAAAGATCAGAATTATCAAAAATAAAAAAATATGTGGGTGGAGATGACAGACGATATATTTGATTAATTATGTAACCAATATGATAATCTCGGCCCACGTTTAAGTTACACATAATTAAATCAATCTTACAACTTAATATGCATATCAAACGAACACAAAGTTGGTGGTCAGAAAATCCCATTAAACCGCCATGTAATTCACCGATACACACTAGTTTCGGGCTTAACGCGTCTCTCAGACTTTATTCCTTGATCTTTCTTCGTTGTCAGTCCCTTTCGTCGGTTGATAACGTTTTACTGTCGTTTTTTACTGACATTATCCATTCCTTGCGAATTTAAAGCTCCGTAAAACGGCCACTTACTCCCTACTTAGCAACCTACTCTAACGGAATCAGTCCCCCCTCCCAACTCATCGTGACAACAGAGGCTCACCGGGCTTGGACTGCTGGATAAGGGCAAACGGACAGTACATGGGGGAGGATGTTCCATCCGACAACTGTCTTCCTGGATTAGGAAATATACTGCCGGCTGTTTCTCTCGAGTTAAGGAAGCCGCTAGGATTATTGTGATTGCCATATGTAATTATTATACGTCCATTCCGACAATCGAATCTGCGGCAATCTTAGAATCCACGGGGTTCCTGGCTATGATGTGGTTTACGATAAACACTTGTTCGTAGCAAATAATTTTTTGAGATTGTCAAGCTTCGAAATATTTTTATCACTTTGAACGGAAAGAATAAAATTCAAAATCGTTTCCGTAAGGAGATTACCGTTGTTGCGGTATAATGTACTACATACTACAGTATTAAACAACTACTGTATATTAATTCTATAATGACTTCTGGTAGGATGGTTTCTGTTGAAAAATGGCATTGATTTGTCTTGTAAAGACCAATTCCTTCCCCTTATAAATGTGTAACGTGACATACATGATGAGAACATCCCGTAATAGCACTTTATTTGGCTCTGGCTCAAGCTAAAGTCCTCTTCAGAATTTTCACTTAATATGTTGAATAGATACGCTTTATATGAAGGCACATTTGCCATGGTATTGCACTTGCAAGGAAGGTGCTTGCTTCGAAGATACACCTGCTATGAAGGTACGATTGCTATATAATTCATATGAAGATACCTTGCAATGGAGGTGCGATTGCAATTAAGGCACGCTGAACTATGAAGTTTACACACATGAAGATGATATTCTGGTTTGGTATAACCGAATATGAATCTTCATCACCAAATATAATGGATGGATGGATACTTTTCTATATCTCAATGGAATAGATTTGTGATCCCTTGTTGATAAACTGTGTCTTGCCTTACTGCGCCTTCTGGATAATAAGAAGGGCGTGGTACAGGGTTGGATAATTAACGAATAATCATGAGTGGAACGCATCTTATACCCGAATCCTTTTATCAACCTCATTAGTAGGAAAATAACATGGAGCCTATGATGACTGCGTTGCCAGTTTGGCTTCTTTCCCTCGGATTTCAGAGATTACGGCGAACATGAGGTGATGTAAATATTACTATACTTCCCGCCTATTAGAAGGCAAACCAAGTAATCCCAACGCCCTGCGTGGTGGGAGGGAAGTGAGATCTCATCAGGTAAAGGTGTCAGTCAGCAAGGGTTGAATCAAACTGGCAGTAAAGCTAATCATGCACCAATTAAATGCACCATGTAACCTACAACACACATCCTATTAGCGATACGTGACGAGATTGCGGTGTCAACGAATCCCATTGTGCGACCAACATTAAGCGCTTATAAAGGAACAGTCACCCATAAATTAAGAGCAACGCACCATCCTTACCCTACAATTCTGCACCGAATTGACAGTAACCCAATCTGCACCTCAACTTATATACTTTCCCATTAATAAGCTGCTGCACCTCTCCCACTGTTTCGAGTTTTCTTCCCGAGGGAATTTGATATTCCCTTGTTAACGAATCTATGGAATGATTTCACTGTATCAGTCTTAGCTTGGTGTCTGATTTCCATTTCCCTTGCTGAATACCATCCATTTCAGCTTATCTCTGGCTTTGTTTTAGTAAATATGTGTTACTGCACTTTTTGTTTAAAAGTATCAGTCGCATACTGATAGAGATAATAATACCAAATGATACTCACACTGAACTCAAGAAGCTGCAAGTAATCTGTGACGAATTTTTCATTTATGAATAATAATTGAATGTTGCAACTGAATGTATCCCATTTGGCACACGATTACGCATTCAAGGTGGCACTTTATGACTTAAATGCACAGCACATCCAACACCGACGTCTTTCAGGGATTGGCATGGCGGGATTGGAGTGCTACTAATTTTGGAACTGTTCTCTGTAGGGTAGGCCTACAGTATGTGTGATATTGGGTGCCATTAATTTTGGAAGTGTTCACTGTAGGCCTACAGTATGTGTGATATTGGGTGCCATTCATTTTGGAAGTGTTCACTGTAGGCATATAAATGTTCGGTGTACAGTTCAGATGTCAGATAGTTGGTGCTATTATTTCGTAGAATGTTCGGTGCAGCTACCCTTATTATTGGTTGATTATTGAGCATGCAACGTTGCGTGTTCAGTGTGTGAAGCTACAGGAATGGGGTGCTATTAATTGGAGTGTTCTGTGTGTGAAGCTACAGGAATGGGGTGCTATTAATTGGAGTGTTCAGTGTGTGATGCTACAGGAATGGGGTGCTATTAATTGGAGTGTTCAGTGTGTGAAGCTACAGGAATGGGGTGCTATTAATTGGAGTGTTCAGTGTGTGATGCTACAGGAATGGGGTGCTATTAATTGGAGTGTTCAGTGTGTGAAGCTACAGGAATGGGGTGCTATTAATTGGAGTGTTCAGTGTGTGATGCTACAGGAATGGGGTGCTATTCATTTGAGTGTTCAGTGTGTGAAGCTACAGGAATGGGGTGCTATTAATTGGAGTGTTCAGTGTGTGATGCTACAGGAATGGGGTGCTATTCATTTGAGTGTTCAGTGTGTGAAGCTACAGGAATGGGGTGCTATTAATTGGAGTGTTCTGTGTGTGAAGCTACAGGAATGGGGTGCTATTAATTGGAGTGTTCAGTGTGTGATGCTACAGGAATGGGGTGCTATTAATTGGAGTGTTCAGTGTGTGAAGCTACAGGAATGGGGTGCTATTAATTGGAGTGTTCAGTGTGTGATGCTACAGGAATGGGGTGCTATTAATTGGAGTGTTCAGTGTGTGAAGCTACAGGAATGGGGTGCTATTAATTGGAGTGTTCTGTGTGTGAAGCTACAGGAATGGGGTGCTATTAATTGGAGTGTTCAGTGTGTGATGCTACAGGAATGGGGTGCTATTAATTGGAGTGTTCAGTGTGTGAAGCTACAGGAATGGGGTGCTATTAATTGGAGTGTTCAGTGTGTGATGCTACAGGAATGGGGTGCTATTAATTGGAGTGTTCAGTGTGTGAAGCTACAGGAATGGGGTGCTATTAATTGGAGTGTTCAGTGTGTGATGCTACAGGAATGGGGTGCTATTCATTTGAGTGTTCAGTGTGTGAAGCTACAGGAATGGGGTGCTATTAATTGGAGTGTTCAGTGTGTGATGCTACAGGAATGGGGTGCTATTCATTTGAGTGTTCAGTGTGTGAAGCTACAGGAATGGGGTGCTATTTATTGGAGTGTTCAGTGTGTGATGCTACAGGAATGGGGTGCTATTAATTGGAGTGTTCAGTGTGTGAAGCTACAGGAATGGGGTGCTATTAATTGGAGTGTTCAGTGTGTGATGCTACAGGAATGGGGTGCTATTAATTGGAGTGTTCAGTGTGTGAAGCTACAGGAATGGGGTGCTATTAATTGGAGTGTTCAGTGTGTGAAGCTACAGGAATGGGGTGCTATTAATTGGAGTGTTCAGTGTGTGATGCTACAGGAATGGGGTGCTATTAATTGGAGTGTTCAGTGTGTGAAGCTACAGGAATGGGGTGCTATTAATTGGAGTGTTCAGTGTGTGATGCTACAGGAATGGGGTGCTATTCATTTGAGTGTTCAGTGTGTGAAGCTACAGGAATGGGGTGCTATTAATTGGAGTGTTCAGTGTGTGATGCTACAGGAATGGGGTGCTATTCATTTGAGTGTTCAGTGTGTGAAGCTACAGGAATGGGGTGCTATTAATTGGAGTGTTCAGTGTGTGATGCTACAGGAATGGGGTGCTATTTATTGGAGTGTTCAGTGTGTGATGCTACAGGAATGGGGTGCTATTAATTGGAGTGTTCAGTGTGTGATGCTACAGGAATGGGGTGCTATTTATTGGAGTGTTCTGTGTGTGATGCTGCAGGAATGGGGTGCTATTCATTGGAGTGTTCTGTGTGTGATGCTACAGGAATGGGGTGCTATTCATTAGTGTGTTCAGTGTGTGATGATACAGGAATGGGGTGCTATTCATTGGAGTGTTCTGTGTGTGATGCTACAGGAATGGGGTGCTATTAATTGGAGTGTTCAGTGTGTGATGCTACAGGAATGGGGTGCTATTTATTGGAGTGTTCAGTGTGTGATGCTACAGGAATGGGGTGCTATTCATTTGAGTGTTCAGTGTGTGAAGCTACAGGAATGGGGTGCTATTAATTGGAGTGTTCAGTGTGTGATGCTACAGGAATGGGGTGCTATTAATTGGAGTGTTCAGTGTGTGATGCTACAGGAATGGGGTGCTATTCATTTGAGTGTTCAGTGTGTGAAGCTACAGGAATGGGGTGCTATTAATTGGAGTGTTCAGTGTGTGATGCTACAGGAATGGGGTGCTATTCATTTGAGTGTTCAGTGTGTGAAGCTACAGGAATGGGGTGCTATTAATTGGAGTGTTCAGTGTGTGATGCTACAGGAATGGGGTGCTATTCATTTGAGTGTTCAGTGTGTGAAGCTACAGGAATGGGGTGCTATTAATTGGAGTGTTCAGTGTGTGATGCTACAGGAATGGGGTGCTATTCATTTGAGTGTTCAGTGTGTGAAGCTACAGGAATGGGGTGCTATTAATTGGAGTGTTCAGTGTGTGATGCTACAGGAATGGGGTGCTATTTATTGGAGTGTTCAGTGTGTGATGCTACAGGAATGGGGTGCTATTCATTTGAGTGTTCAGTGTGTGAAGCTACAGGAATGGGGTGCTATTAATTGGAGTGTTCAGTGTGTGATGCTACAGGAATGGGGTGCTATTAATTGGAGTGTTCAGTGTGTGATGCTACAGGAATGGGGTGCTATTGATTTGAGTGTTCAGTGTGTGAAGCTACAGGAATGGGGTGCTATTAATTGGAGTGTTCAGTGTGTGATGCTACAGGAATGGGGTGCTATTCATTTGAGTGTTCAGTGTGTGAAGCTACAGGAATGGGGTGCTATTAATTGGAGTGTTCAGTGTGTGATGCTACAGGAATGGGGTGCTATTAATTGGAGTGTTCAGTGTGTGATGCTACAGGAATGGGGTGCTATTCATTTGAGTGTTCAGTGTGTGAAGCTACAGGAATGGGGTGCTATTAAATGGAGTGTTCAGTGTGTGATGCTACAGGAATGGGGTGCTATTCATTTGAGTGTTCAGTGTGTGATGCTACAGGAATGGGGTGCTATTTATTGGAGTGTTCTGTGTGTGATGCTGCAGGAATGGGGTGCTATTCATTGGAGTGTTCTGTGTGTGATGCTACAGGAATGGGGTGCTATTCATTGGAGTGTTCTGTGTGTGATGCTACAGGAATGGGGTGCTATTCATTAGTGTGTTCAGTGTGTGATGATACAGGAATGGGGTGCTATTCATTGGAGTGTTCTGTGTGTGATGCTACAGGAATGGGGTGCTATTCATTTGAGTGTTCAGTGTGTGATGCTACAGGAATGGGGTGCTATTCATTGGGGTGTTCAGTGTGTGATGCTACAGGAATGGGGTGCTATTAATTGGAGTGTTCAGTGTGTGATGCTACAGGAATGGGGTGCTATTCATTGGAGTGTTCTTTGTGTGATGCTACAGGAATGGGGTGCTATTCATTGGAGTGTTCTGTGTGTGATGCTACAGGAATGGGGTGCTATTCATTAGTGTGTTCAGTGTGTGATGATACAGGAATGGGGTGCTATTCATTGGAGTGTTCTGTGTGTGATGCTACAGGAATGGGGTGCTATTCATTTGAGTGTTCAGTGTGTGATGCTACAGGAATGGGGTGCTATTCATTGGGGTGTTCAGTGTGTGATGCTACAGGAATGGGGTGCTATTAATTGGAGTGTTCAGTGTGTGATGCTACATGAATGGGGTGCTATTCATTGGAGTGTTCTGTGTGTGATGCTACATGAATGGGGTGCTATTCATTGGAGTGTTCTGTGTGTGATACTACAGGAATGGGGTGCTATTCATTTGAGTGTTCAGTGTGTGATGCTACAGGAATGGGGTGCTATTCATTAGTGTGTTCAGTGTGTGAGGCTACAGGAATGGGGTGCTATTAATTGTTTGAGTGTTCAGTGTTTGATGCTACAGGAATGAGGTGCTATTCATTTGAGTGTTCAGTGTGTGATGCTACAGGAATGGGGTGCTATTCATTGGTGTATTCAGTGTGTGATGCTACAGGAATGGGGTGCTATTCATTGGGGTGTTCAGTGTGTGATGCTACAGGAATGGGGTGCTATTCATTGGGGTGTTCAGTGTGTGATGCTACAGGAATGGGGTGCTTTTAATTGGAGTGTTCAGTGTGTGATGCTACAGGAGTCGGGTGCTATTCATTAGAGTGTTCAGTGTGTGATGCTACAGGAATGGGGTGCTATTCATTGGGGTGTTCAGTGTGTGATGCTACAGGAATGAGGTGCTATTAATTGGAGTGTTCAGTGTGTGATGCTACAGGAATGGGGTGCTATTCATTTGAGTGTTCAGTGTGTGATGCTACAGGAATGGGGTGCTATTCATTGGAGTGTTCAGTGTGTGATGCTACAGGAATGGGATGCTATTCATTGGGGTGTTCAGTGTGTGATGCTACAGGAATGGGGTGCTATTCATTGGAGTGTTCAGTGTGTGATGCTACAGGAATGGGGTGTTATTAATTGGTGGAGTCTTCAATGTATAATATGACATGTATTGGGTTCCCTCTGTGGAGTTTAAATGCATTATTTTTCTTATTATGAGGTTATTATTATTTACAATGTGTTGCGGGTTGTGTCTTCCTATAGTGAGTACAACAACAACTGTAACTAATAAATTGTCTTCTTACAAAGACACAGGGAATCGGCTTTGAATATTTCATCTATAGAATCTACTTCAGCCTAAGGCTATTGTTAGTTATAATTGTAATTAGCCTCTTTTATTCACAGCAACAATGTTTTTTTACTCTTATTATATCGGTTGAATGAAATTCGCAGTAACTGGAATATATAAAGCCTTTTGCTTACTGGTACCGGTATACCAAATGGTCCAGTGGTTTTTGCTTTCCTTGATGACAACCCAGGCATAGCGGAACGGAATATTCTTATATCTAGTAATCCAAGACGACTCTGGAAAATTCAAGTGACCAGGTGGTACAGCTACGGAGAATGTCGTTATTCTAAGGAAATAATCCCCCATTTCCCCCTCCGTGGGGGGTCCTTGGAGCGCGCCATGGGGGCGGTCCTATCAAAATATTAACCGTTGTAAACCGTCAGCCTACAATAGAAATTCTACAATAGATAATTCCAATATGATTGGAATTGATTTGGGAATTAAAACAGCGTGTTATCTTATTTTGTAGCTAGGCGCTGCAACTAAGGCAAATTAATTTGTGCCGGAGTACCAGGGAAATTTCGTGGAAGATTTTATTGATCGGGGAAAAATCAATTCCTTTGGAAAGGTAATTAAATGGAAAATTGCCTCTTTATTTTTAAATTCAAGTTTTACTATTATGAGGATAAGATATCTTTGTCCAAGCGTAAGCGAACGTAAAATCGAATTGCATAAAATTATGTACATTTCCTTATTACATATACTATATTATATATTTATATATATATATTTTTTTTTATATTATATATATATTCCATATGGCTATGACACTACGAAGACATGAGTAATAGTTTCATTCCAACTTGCGATAATGACTTTTTTCACTAATAATTTGCCTACCCGCACTATTTACTCCACGTTAATACATATCTGTGGTTGGGATAACAGTTCCAATATAAACTATAATTATGACGAATTTCCGATGAAAGATAATATTTAAATGACGTTGCAAAATAAAAATTAGTATTCAAAATAATATCTACCACATTTCATTCACACCATAAACATTGAACATCCACAAAATAAAACAGGTTGTTGCATAGCAACATCAATGATCCATTAAGTACCATTAGGATTCAGTATAGAGTAGCATACTGTAATTCCCTCGCCAATTAGGGCCATTAACTAATACTGATGGAATAGAAGTATGGAATATACCGCATGCGGTGCCTAGGGTTGTTGGCAAGATGATATATATTTCTCTAAGAAGCTCGGCACATGGCACCAGCTAATGATTCCAAGGAAACCCCGGATATTAATTATTTTCCTGGGATACGTCAAACGGCAACTGACCTCCATTTAATCATTTAACTTAGATCAAATAAAATGTCATTAATATTTGATGGTTTAAAGCTAAATCGGAGCAATATATAAATGCAACACGCGTGAAGTGATGTCCACGCAGCGCATCCGCAATGTAAGATAACAAACTGTAAAATATCCAACGTTTAAATTAAGAATTTAGAATGTAAATTGTACTTTTACAAGTATCTCTCCAGTCTCCAGTGGAAAATCGACGCGAATAACAGATGATTGATTACCCCTAAAAATATAGTTGTAGCCTGTTATATTGACTATTGTTTATTGTTTTGATTAGAGTAACGTGCCATTGTAACCTGCTCCTATCCCTTAATTTATAATTTAACATTGAGGTGAATTATTAATTCGCCCGTCGCCGAGGTGGGATTTGCGTCCAGTTCCCCCATGTTTGTCAAAAAGTAAAGTAGCACATATAATTTAAAATAATAATGACAAAATAATTTTAACACAATTTTATACATTTTTTAATGAATGTTTCTTTTGTATTCAGAATTTCTTTCACTAATTTAACACCATAATTTAATAATTACCGCAGCTAATTAATAATATAATTTATTTTCTCCCAGTTTCGGTTATGGCTATTAGTTTGCTTCTGTTTCCTATGGGTTTGAGCTCGGATTTCGCGCGTCACTTCTGCCACACGAGTCAGGCCTACAGCACCGGTGACTGTTCCCTCGGTTGGGCCTACACGCTCGCTATTATGTCGACAGCGCTCACCGTGTTCTGTCCGTATCTCGCCCACTTCGCCGTCAGTAAACAAGACGAAACGGATCAATGTGACGTTGCCTCGACATTGGCCGAACGACCAAAACGGACTAAATCACTAATAGCATGCTTGTAAAGGTTGTTAAACTGATAACAAATCCTTTTTTTTTTACGCTCGTGTGATTTTCTCATTTCTGTTGTCATAATGTAACCATGTAATAAAGCTGAAAGATTTATGTCATTAAATTCTTAGAAAGACGTTAAATTTGACTTATCGCATCCTGAGGCATTGCTTCAGAGTTTCCCAACATTCCTTGAAACTGGTATTTATTGCAGGTCGACCGCTCCCATACAGACACCTGGTACAAAAGTAATTACTTAACTAGAACGGATTCCTCGCTCTACTGGGTTTTATTTTACCAACTTCTGAGGAATTCCGTAATTACTCTAAGAACAAATCACCAACGCAATCGCTGCGGTTTCCCACTTTCCTTTTACATCAGGGAAAATGCTTGACACGCCACCTCGTTAAAGAGATTTCCTGGGTCATTGTACTCGTAATGGGTGGGCTAGGCTAGGGTGCAGTAGGGGGTGGGGGGGGGGGGGGGGGGGGGGTGCACGTCAGTGTAAAATTGCTTCCAACAATTCAAGGAATACTAATATGGAATTTATGCTTTTCTGAAATACAAGTGAGTTTTTTTCCAAAATAATGTACAAAAGTCAAATTTGGATTTATATCCCTGCTGCTGCTATTATTTTATAAGGAGTATAGACAATAACTAGCTGGCGGTGCGAGCGCCCCGCGAAAGAACCTTTTAGCTTCAGACGACTGTTCAACTGTCCACCTCTTCGTTCAAATTACACTCATAATAATGTTTATTGTTAATTTTCGCATATTGCTACGGAAACTAGGTAAAATTATAATCGTATAATAATAAGTAAATAATAAGTATAATTTTAAAATAATGTTCTATAAATGTTGTTTTTTCCTAAAATTATACTCTTTTCTTAGAAATTGCTCTGTTACGGGATTCTAGAAAATATATGTTGCAGTATATTCATATAATTTTATGTATTATCCTATGGTAGCATATACCAAACTTGCTACTGTTTCTTTCAATAATGTACGGTAGCTATATATTTCACATTAAGCAAAATGACCATCTCAATATGATTGATAGATTAGCACTTTAAATTCTACTCCAGTATTTGTAAGAATGATAACTCTTATTATATTACAATCTGACCTCATCAAAAGCCATGCGAACATCATTAAATTTGATAGAAACGGCATAAAAAAAACCTTAAGATATTTTCGTTGTTTGCCATCTTATTAACTTCATTAAATTTTAATGGGTGGGGGAGGGGGGGGGGGGGGTACTAGTGTACCTAACCCATGTCACCATAATTCTGCCTTTGTATAGCTGTTTTGGCTAGTGATTTATGTTCTGGAACATATTTCCGACTCGTTACATGTTTAATTTTTGTGGTAGCTAGTGTTTTCAATGCTACAGTAGTTAGTGTATTCATAAAAATGGTACAGTAGCTAGTGTTTTTAAAAATACCAACAAATCGTATTATTATTATGAATATCCATAGTAAATTTGGTTTATCTTTATTTATTTATCAGTGAAAAGATCCTAGTATTGAAGAAAATAATTTCTGCAACAATTAATTAAATAAGATAATTAAAAAAATACACAGTAGTTGCACAGATTCGGTCGTATCGTCCTTACCTTATGTTAGAGGCAATGAGCGCGGAAATGAAAAAAAACAAGGAGAGCTACTTGTAACAAGTACGAAAAATAGAAAAGAAGGTCTCACCACTCATTTCCAGTATAGACCCCTCAGAACTAACTCCTTACAGGCAAAGAGATAACTGGTACTCATTTAACGACCATTTAAGTAACAAAGTAAATATGCGCGCGCCCTGTTTGGTTAGTCCCTTAGCATTTGTGCCAAAACGAAAACTAACCTGGCTCGCCTGCAGGGGAACAACCCCACGACCTCTGGAGCGATATTAATTCAAGGAAATGGATTTAAATGCTACGCTAAGCTTGAAAAAATTGAATACACGTATTTTATTAGAAACGATCCTTAAAAATACAAAGTATGCTGTCATGTTGTTCGTTCAATATGCTCTAATTAACAATAAACACAATATTGCAATGTTCTAGAGTTAATATACGGAAATAATAACCTTCAGCGAATAAAACTGTAATAATCACTTCTGCCTTATCCTTCAGCAAATTAACCTAATATAATAACCTCTGCCTGCGGCCTCGGTAATTATACAGGTTAATTTGCTTCTGGAACGGCATCAGTGATTATTCAGTTTTATTTGCTTCAGGTTATTATTTCCGTATATTAACTCGAGAACATTGCAATATTGTATGTATATAACATAAATGACCTTTATTATGTTCTTTAAGAGTTAATGAACAGAAGGCGGCACATAATTATTGACCTTTCAATAAGTTTACTATATTATTAGAAGTTCGTTAGGACTTCTTACTGTAAAAGTATTCACTATCTATCTATGTATATATGTACAGTATCTATGTATATCGGGTGAACTCCTCCGAAGCTATAGCTCGTCCGTCAATGAAAGTTATATCAATCGACGCAGCTCAACCCCAGGATGTGGAAAAAAAAGTTTCGAAAAAAATTATTAAAGTGTCTTTTTTTATTTTGAAAAATAGCCCCATAACACGAAAATTGCCACAAACTCAATGATAGAAACACCAGCTGCTGGTGCTCATGAGGGCCTAGTAAGACTACTACTATTGATTGAATGGATAGGCCCAAACTGCAGAGAAGTATATTACTTGACAAGTTTATTATTGTCAAGTTTATTACTCTCTCACTCTATCCCAGACAAGTAATCACTAGACAAGCAGACAAGTAATCACTAGACAAGCAGACAAGTAATCACTAGACAAGCAGACAAGTATATCACTCACTAACGTTCGTTCGTGCAACAAAGCACTAGGATCATCACACTGTAATGTGCTACTTTACACACAAGTACAACAGTACAGTATAACAAGTGACAATTTCATTGTTTGAATTTAATTTTACAACCCAGACAAATGAATGTCCTGGACCGTAATTGGTTGTATTTTATCTTGTGGACAGGGCCGGATTTAGAGGGGTGGGTGCTGGGTGGCCTGGGGCCGGGTCAGTAGTGGGTGGCCTGAACTCTACTGTATGGGGTTTGCACATACGGCGGCGAGCACTTCTCACAGACTATACTATACTGAAAAACACATTTTCTCTCGTTTTCGTTATCCCAACTTTTCAATATATTTCTTGCAAATACCTTTCAAACAAACCTGAATGTAGATGTAAATATATTAGCAGGGATGTGAGTCAGGAAATGTTTGGAAATTTCCGGAATTTCCTATACATTTTTCCGGAATTTTCCTATACATTTTAGGATTTTCGGGAAATTTCCTATTTTATTACAACATGACCCGTAATATAGTGTCATTTTCTAAAAAAAAGTGTATTTTGCGAAATTGCACATCTCCTATCGTCGCCATTCTTCAGATTAGCCTCGGTTTGTAGATATCATTGGAAAGCTGGCGTTACAAGGATTCCTAATATGTAACAATGTCTGAGTTTCGTTTAGAAACAGCTGAGATATAGGCGTTCAAAGATTGCAAGAATTATTGTTCGCTGCAGGCCATTTATTCTATTCAATAAATACACAATGTTCTGGAACATTTTGTTTATGTATGAATAGCTACGCAATATAGATATTGTATAGGCATAACGCTGTTGCCTACCAACTCATAAAATAAATAAACGTTCTAGAATTTTGTGTATTAAATAGAATAAATGGCCTGAAGCGAACAATAATTCTTGCAATCTTTGAACGCCTATATCTCCACTGTTTCTAAACGAAACGAAACTCAGACATTGTTACATATTTGGAATCCTTGTAACACAAGCTTTCCAATGATATCTACAAACCGAGGCCAATGTAAAGAAGAGCTACGATAGGAGATGTGCAATTTCGCAAAAGACACTTTTTTAAAACGCTTATGAAAAAATTGACAGGCGAAATCGAAAATTCCGGCTTCATGTGGACATTGATGGTGAGTGGAACTAGTTGTGTTTCAATTTTCAAGCAATGTGATAAAGATTGTAGAAAACTCTGGGGGGGGGGGGGTGTCATCAGAAAATGACACTATATTACGGGTCATGGTGCACCGTAATTATTTTATTTAGCACATTCTGAAAACATATATAGTAAAACACAAGTAGAGTAACAAGAATTGAAAGTGAAAAAATATAAATTCATACAGTCATAAGCTACAATAATTATTTATTACTGTACATGGTAAAAAAGTAGAACTTTTTTTCACTATTCTCGAGGCATTTTATTTACCGAGCGTCAGCGAGGTTAATAAAGTTTCGAGAGAATATTGAAAAAAATATTCTAGGTTTTTTCCCATGTAATACGTAATTTTATTCTTAAATTGGTACTTTATTGTTGGTCCCTTTTTTAATAAAACGTACAGCGATATAGTGGAACAAAATAAATTAACTATAGTATTTTACTATATTGTATGGTGGCCCAGAAGGGACAACTTAAAAAATATTTCATTTCGAGTAAAAAAAAAACAACAAAAAAGAAACATTCATGAAATTCTTGTTTTGTCCGTTTTTTTTAATTTTACTACAAATAAAAAAAACAACAGAATTTAATTATTCATGAAATTAGTTTTTTTTCGATTTTTTTATTTGTACAGTAGTAAAATAAAAAAAAACGATAAAAACAAGAATTTCATGAATAATTAGTTTCTGTTGTTTTTTTTTATTTGTAGTACAAATAAAATAAAAAACGACAAAAACGAATTATTCAAAAAAATTATTTTTTTTTGTCGTTTTTTTTATTTCAATACAAACGTTGCCGTAAACGAGCATTACCACCAGCCGGAATGTGTTTAAGAAGAATTCTAACAGTTTCCCGGCGAAGGTTTATAAAGTGTCGACTCCATAAGCGTCGATGGAATTGGCCGATACCCACAATTAATTGCAGAAAATTCAACAAGTTCCGAATCTAACGCACGTAAATACACGAGGAAGTGACTGCTCGTAACAACGGCTTTCTAAGGTTTAAATCAGCTCTACGTCGTCTAATTGTCCCGATACGGCCGAAATTAAGATATCCATTTCTGGATTTACCAAAACAAGCATGTAGGCCTAGTCTGTTTTTAAATCTCCCTCTCAAAACCTTCCTTACTTAAAACAAAATTTCTTTTTTGTCGATTTTTTTTTGTTGTAAAATAAAAAAAAACGACAAAAAACAAGAATTCGTGAAGAATTTGTTTTTGTCGTTTTTTTTCCACTCGAAGTTAAATATTTTTTAAGTTGTCCCTTCTGGGCCACCATAATATTGCTTCCATAGTT